>PVJX010035726.1:0-18034 GCA_004027295.1 Dolichotis patagonum | reverse complement strand
CCGCCCTGTCACCCTGGTGGCGGTTCCACCTTGACCCCCCACAGCTCACCTGACTTAACTTCGGGCCTTGGCTATATGGGCCCCAGGTCATCTCGACCTCTGCCCACCCTCCCTTCCTGGCCGCCTGGTGATTCCGGTGATCCCATGTAGACTCTCACTCACCTTCACTGGCCACCCCCTTTCCTGCTCACTCCTGGGATCCCCCAACCCTCACAGCCACACCTGGGACCCCTGGGGCCTGAGAACACCTGGCACCCCCAAAAGGGCAGGTGTGCAGGGTCTCCATGGGACCCAGTCACAGCCCTGGCTCAGGCACCCGGGCTGCGGTCAGACCTCCATGCCGCCTGCGAGGTCCATTCTCCCCCCCGCCCCAGGCAAACAATGTGCCCACGTGCCCCCTCCAAAGCCAGCCTGCGCCCCGCCCTCCCGACCTATTTCACTCAGACTGAAAACCCAGCGGGTCTGAGAGCCTGCTCTGCCCAGGAAGAGCCCTCCCGCTCCCGCCACCCTGGGAGGCGACCCTGCGCCCGTCTGTGGCCAGTCGTCTTAGATCAGTCCCCTCCAGACCCTGGGATGGTGGTCCTGATCTGTCACCTTCATTCTATTCTGCTGGCATCCCACACCCTGCTCTGCGGCCACTCTGCTGTCCCCAGATGACAGTGGTCGCTGCGGGAAGGTGTCCCAGGCTTCCGCCGTCCTGGGTCACGGAAAGCACAGCGTGGCCAGCAGGAGCGCATCGGCCCACAGAGCAGCCCAGGGGACGCTGTCGGAGGAGGGGTGTCTACGCCTCCCAGTTGTCCAAACAGCTGTCTCACCTCATCCGTGATGTGCTCTCGGATCAACGTTGAGAAGCCCTCACCCTGGGATCTATTTCTGCTTCTCCATTCCGTTCAGCTGCTCCGACTAATTCACAGCTCCAGATTGCTTCTCACTCCTGGCTGGGCACAGCCAGACGACGAGGCTGTGCTAGGGCCTGGGGGGCTGCGACTCCTGAGCCCAGGCTGCCGGCTTCCCTCCTTCTGAGAGGGGAATGGACATCAGGAGAGTCCGGTCTCTGCCCTGTGGACTCGAGGCTCGCTCTGCCAGGTCACTCTGCAGTCCCTATTGTAAAGGGACTGTCTGGGGAAGGCAGGAGTCAGAGCTGTCCCCCGAAGCTCTGGAAATAGTTAAATTGGAATAAAGGCTCTAGAAACCATGCCCTGGCCACGGCTGGACTTCGATCTGCATTGCGAGGTCTGCTCCCATGCTCACCATTGTGTATTCATTCAATAAACACTGATGGTCGGGTTTGATTGCCTCTGTCCAACAATGCTCAACGGAAAATTCCAGACAGAGAAAGTTCATCCACTTTAGGTCACTTGCTCTTCTGAAAATGAGGATCTCACGCCAAGCCAATCCGCCCCACCTGGGACGCAAATGACCCCAAGGTCTGACTGTCCACATTACTTGCCCTCTGGCACAGGGTACCTACCTGTCCCTGATGTCAGACTGGGCCTGAAACCCAGCGGGTCCGAGACCCTGCTCTGCCCAGGAAGAGCCCTCCCACTCCCGCCACCCTGGGAGGCGACCGTGTGCCTGTCTGTGGCCAGTGGTCTTTGTTGAGACAAGGTCCACAGCTTTGTGGGGTTCGGTCAGCCCCAGAGTTCCAGGTGCAAAGCCATGGGGAAGGGGCTGTGCTGAGCATCTCCTCACAGCCAGACACACGGCAGGGGGAGTCCCCGTGCAGGGGGACAGACAGGGTGGGTTGGGAGGGACCCCGGGTCTCCTGCAGGACGAGGCTGGCCCGTGAGCCTCCCCCCTGGGGAAATCCAGCTGGGGTGAAACAGCCAGGGCCCAACCCCCGCAGTACCCTCTGCCACTCTGGCCTCCACCGCCACCAGGGTCCGTGGCTCCCTGGGTGTCACCGCTGGGAGGTGGAAGCAGCCCTGCCCTGTGTCCTGAGTCTCCACTCTGGGGTCCTCCTCCTCCTCCAGGCAGTCCTCAGGGAGGATCCTGGGTGAGTCCCGAATTACAGATGGCACCTCAGTCATGCCAGCGCAGGAAGTGAGCGGGCTCAGCTGGGCAGGTGGAGCAGGGACTCTGGGGTCTCACCAGCCCTCAGCCACCGCTGGCCACTGCAGTGTTCCCAGCATCTCTCTGCAAGGCCACTCTCCCTGCTGCCTTAGGAACTGGTTCCTTGAGGATCGGGCAGGGGAAGGGACAGAGAGGGCATCGGTCATCCTGTGGGGCCCTTCCTGCCTGGATTTATAGGACTGTCCAAGGGCCTACAAGTGTCTATCATTTGATTGTAATTTTTATAGCTGCTGGGTTTGCCGCCAGGACTTGGAGACCCCAGAACACCTGGTGGACTGTGTGGACCAGGAGCCTGAGAGACGAGCACCCTCTTCCTGACAGCCTCTCACTGCCAGTGTGACGGGGACAACAGGGCAGCCTGAGCCAGGCCAACAGCCCAGGAGCCACTGGCGAGGGGTCCGTGCACTCGAGAGGCTGGAGCCCGGAAGGGCTTGTGGTTCTGCGGGCTGCAGACACCCTCAGGGCAGGGGCAGCGTCCTCCAGGAATCACCCAAGAATTCAATCAGCAAACCAGAAACAGCACCAAGCAAGCTGCTCTCTGCGACCTTATTTCCAGCCCTTAGCGGGAAGAAAATCAATAAGGAAATTACCACTGCCTGCCTCGGAGCCAGTGCCCGGCCCCATGTCCTCCAACCCTGCCTTCTGCCCCACTCCCAGGAAGAAAGCAGACCCAAGGGAGGGAGCAGGCGGCCGCACGCAGACCTGCAGGACTCCCTGGCCGATCTCAGGACGCTAGTGTGACATTGCATCACTTTCTCTGACCAGCACCCAAGGCGGGTGCCGGGGGACCCGGGTCCCACCTGGGGTCCCTACTAACTGGCTGCTGTTAGCTGTACAGATGTTAACTGTCCCTGAGGTCCCCACACGCTGAGTTAGAGGTGAGCACGGCCTGAGGGATCTTCCATAGGGCTGACCGTCCCTGCCAGGGCAGGGGTCTGAGCCAGGCCAGGAGGGCCAGCCGGGGAGGTCGGGAGGGCCTCCCTGAGGGCGTGTCCCGGTCCCTTGGACAAGTCTTCTGTGATGTGATGTTTTGGCTCCACATCCTCAAGGCTAGCATTGCCATCTCTCAAGCTGGGTGGGGAAACTAAGGCCCAGAGCAGGGTGGGGTGAAGGCAGGCCTGGGTGACTCTCACCCCAGCTTTACCCCTTAGTAGGGGTGGCATAGGGCTCTGGCCAGGCTGGAGGGCCTAGAACCCTGAGCAGCGGGGAGGCGATGAGCACAGCCTGGCCCGAGCCTGGGGAGGGGCCAGGGGGCCGGGGTGCAGCTGCTCATCCTGTCCAGGTGCTGGGGGCGCACTCATGAATGTGCAGATGTGTGTGCAGGTGTGTGACCCAGTGCGCATGTGCACATGTGGGTGTGTGCGCGTGTGAGCTAGGGCAGCAGGAAGTAGAGGGAGGCAGGAGGTAGAGGAGAAATTCCTGGAGGCGTGGCCCGAGTGAAGCATCCCTGCTGCACCCCTGCTTCTGGGTGTCCTGCTCTACTCTGCTTGAGATGCCAAGGGCCTAGGACAGTCACGACCCGCCCACAGCAGGGCACGCTGAGGGGCACAGTCCCTGCCCACCGGCCGGCCTCTCTCTGCAAGGCGGAGGTGGGAGCAGGTGGTCCTGTTGGCCAGGGCTCCGCCTCCCTCTGAGAGCCTGCTCAGCGCCCAGCCGCCGTGACTCACTCACGGCCCAGGGCCGAAGGCCGAGCCAGGTCCTCGCCGCTCACACTGCTGACGCCTCACCTCACCTGCTGTGCCTTGAGTCACCAACAAGGACACCAAGAACACCGTGCGTGTGCAGAGCTGCCCTGCCACCTGTCAGCCAGGTGCCGGTGGCTGCTCAGGCTCCCTGTGACCATCCTGTGACGATGCTGTGACGTGGGGACGGTGCGGGCTGTGGCGGCGAGCGTCTCCCCGAAGGTCAGTCTCAGGAGCGCAGCATTTGGCAGAGACCTGCCTCAGGGACGGGGACGGGCCCTGGGAACCACTGCAGCCTCTCCTGACCCGGCCAGACTGAGGAAGACATCCTGCTCAGATTCCAGAAACGGACCGGTGAGGCCCCCGAGGACCGGGGAGCAGGCGCCAGCATGCGTAAGCATCTTAAGAACGGCTCTGAGCAGCAACGAAGCACAAAACCAATCTCGGGGACCGTGGATATTCACCTGCGGGGAGAAGCCCGCCCTGTCTGTGTAAATGGACAAGAACAGCATCAAACACAGACTCCTCCAGAGAAGGTCCAGAAATAAGCCCAAGGACACAAAATTCAGCAGGGAAGGGCGGCCCATGGGGTCCACGGCAGCAGGGCAGCTGGGCAGCCTTTGGAGAAGACGAAGCCAGGAGGAGCAGTGTCAGCACCGGGAGGACGCTCACAAGTCCCAGAAGAAAACCCAAGCGAATCCCTTAGAAGCCCGAGCAGGAGGACCAGGCCCACGTGGCTCAGAAGCGAAGGCGGGAAATGAATAGCTGATAATTTTGACTATAGTTGAATAAGAAGGAAAACAAAAAGCCACCATCACGGAAATGAAGAGATAAATGTCCAGTCCAGTCGGGAGCCCCTGCGGGGTACAGCGTAGAGTCACAGAGCCTCGCTGCACACAGAAGGGGCCCCTGAAGACGGGGAGGGAAGAGCAGAAAGGGACTAGAAGGAAAAGCGGACAAAGGACACCAAGTGCTGGTTCACAGCAAACACCGCCACCTAAATGGCCCACTGCATGGCCAAGGACTGGCCTCGCCTCCACGTCCAAGGGCCCAGGGCCCAGGGCCAGCCTCTTGCGGCCAGAGGCAGATTCTAGCTCCCTAGGTGAGCTGGCCAGGAAGGAAAGCCACCCAGCCTCCCCCTCCACGATGAACTCTGACTCTGGGGCTCTGAGGAAGCTCATGGGCGGCTCTGTGGGTGCCGGGTCACTGTTCCAGGCTCCCTTGGAGGAAAGGGAACCCTGCGGAACCGAGCCAGGTCCAGGACCCAGCCGCAGACAGAACCGCCTTGGTCTCATGCTGTGGGCTCAGACTACCCCCCAAAACTGCTGGCTGTTGATTCCAGGCCAAACTTTTAATAAAGAAAATTCACCCGCAGATGTTCCCACCATCAGCCAATACAGTCTGTTATTGGAATCTAGGAGATTTAGTGGCCGGTGGTTGTTTTATTTGCTTTCTAGATGGAACCATTTTTCTTGCGTATTTAATCTCCTGGCAGAATATTTTCCCTAGCAAATATTTAGTCTGAGACAGCAAATCTATGCCAGACCTACTGGGCTGTTATTATGGGCTGGTAGAAAAGCTTACTATCCACTCGAGTGCTTCTATGTTGTTAGGGGCAAATGACATGGAAATCAGCCCATAATTACTGCCATCACCACACTGTCCCCCAGAGGTGCATGGACAGGGTTTCGTCACAGCAGCATGACAGGCGTGGCCAGCTGAGTTACGGCTTTATTAAAACTCGGGCTTTCCTATTAATAACAGCTCCTCTGCCCCAGGGGGACTAAACGTGCCGTCTTTCTTTCTCCAAGACCGTTTGTGGACATGAAAGGGAAGAGACCATGTCCCACTTCTGAAACTTTTAATTGCAGGCTGGTCCCGCAGAGGGGCGTGAGGTTGGCTTGCTGGGAAGCCATTCCGCTAATGAGGCTGTAATTAAGGATTAGCTCCCCACCCCCTCTGCCTTGCTCCTTCTCAGCTCCCTTCAGCAGAGGCTCCAACTTTGCAGAACGACCTACCTACCGACCTGACCTACCGGAGAGTAAGGAAGGCGTGGTTAGGGCTTGGGTTTGGAGAGGCACTTAGTTTGGAAGCAAGCTGCCAGGGAAGGACAGCAGGACTCTGGGGACTTCGAAGTAGCACAGCAGGGGACAGACCGGGCAGGCTGAGAGAGGCCGCTGCCCACTGCAGTGAAGTTCTGGTCAGCGATGGTGGACCTTCCAGGGCTTTCAATGATCACTAACAGCCCACAGCGGCACGCGTGCCACAGGCTCGCCACTGCCAGTCTAGACCGTTCACAGCCAGCAGCATCACCAGCCCACCCAACCCACGAAGGGGGACCCGGGGATCAGACTGCAGTCCCTTGAGTGGCCAGTGGTCATGTGGACTGTGCATGAGGCCCTGCCCACCCACAGTTCCCAGCACACCCCCAGGGGCTTCTGGGACCTCTCCCCTCCCCACCCCGTGTTTCAGGGCTACCTTCACCCTGCCCATCACCCATATGTTCCCAGCTACTGCCCAGGTCACCCGTGGTAACCAGAGCAGACACGGTACCCAGATGCACACAGCTGCGTCCTGCTCCAGCGTCCACTGGTCCACAGGGCTGGTATCGTAGTCCTCAGATTCCACAGTGGAACTGCAGGCAGCTCTGTCCACTGCTAGAGAAGGAGCGAGGGGCTGCACCCCGAACCGCACGCCACCCACAGGGCCCAGACCAGACTCCCATCATGCTGGGGCCAGGAGCATCATCTCGTGGGTGGGGTGCCAGGGCTCCCGGGGCATTCCAGAAAGTCCTGTCCAGCAGGGGCAGTGCCCACGGGCTGGCTCCCTGGCATTGCCCAGAGACACTTGTCTCAGGACCAGAGAAGAGGGCCAGCCTCTCGGAGGTGACTGTCTGGAGGTTGAGTCAGCCTCCCTGGCACCCTTGGGGCTCTTTGCTGGGGTCACCTCTCCCAGGTTTCTCCTAGTTACACCCCTGGAGCAGAAGGAGCAGGGATCTCCGGGTGCAGCCCCTGTTGGCACCTTGGATTTTGTAAGGGGAGGCAACCCTGACTGACTGCCAGGTTCTGGCTGTGTGGGTGGCGAAAGTGGGGGACACATCATGCTCCTCTTACCCAAACCTCCTGTCCCCTCTTGGAAGGGCCACTCACGTTTGGTCCACATCCACAAGGACCCAGGTGTCTCTGTCCCCTCTAAAGCCCTCAGAAATGACAAGAGAAGCCAAACATCTCCTAATATTTTATTGTTCCTTAGATAACTGGATAGTACAAAGTTTCCCTCTCTTTACCTAAAAAGTGAGCCTTCCACGGCTTTCTTCCCACTGGAAACCAGGGTTTCCCAGACAAGCCCTTCGCACCTGCAGTTACATTATCCAGGTAATTGAACAAGAAGAGAAGAATTCCTTGGATTATTATCAACACGAACTTGACTAGGTCTCTATAAGGGTGAACACTGATTTCTTTTTAGAAACAAGAACCATCCACTTATGAATCCGAACTACGGCATTGCATTAACTACATCCATCGCATACACTAAACACACGAAAGTTACCACCTCAAGGAAAGAACGACAGACACTGCACGATAGATCTACGGGGTACGCGAGTCCAAACAGTGTGGGTACAGCAAGTGCACGACACACGCCCACCGTCGCTTCAGGAAGTACTGGACACGGGTCCATGAGCTACTGGCAGCCTCGACACAGTTAATCTAAGAGACAACAACACGGTCAGGAAACGCAGCTTCGAAGGATGTGAGCTCCCCCTGCCTCCACCGAGGCTGCCCGGGCGGGTGGGGCTGGGGGTTCCCGGGGCGACAGGAGTGTCACGCCCATCAGCGCTGCCCCAGACCTCAGGGAATGTCCATGCGATCCTAAGAGTGGGCTGCTCTTGGGCGGGAGCGGCCAACAGTCATTGCCTTGCTGCTGGAGAGGAACTGGGGTTGGGATGGGGGGGGACGGGGGTGGTGGGCTGGGCTGCAGTTCCAGCTGCAAACGTGGGGGGTTTCTTCCAAAATCTGTCGCCCACCAGCCGAGCGGGAGGAACGCGGAGGCGTCAGAATCGTTGCTGATGATTCGTTATTTTTTTTTTCAAAATTAGTATCGTTAGTCTTCTTAGTATCATTTTGGCAGCTGTTTCACGGGAGAGGGCGGGGCCCTCGGAGGAGAGGACTTGGACCCTTGGCTCGGGGTGCGGGAGCTACAACTCGTCGGAGCGGATGACGTGGAAGAGGGTGACGTTGTAGAGGGTCTGGTGGCCGTTGTTCCAGGCGTACAGCGCGCGGTCCTTGGGGTTGTAGTCCAACATGGAGATGTGGGAGTATTTGTTCTGGAAGGGGATGTCAATGTACTCATAGGTGGAGGCGTTGGTCTGGTAGGCGTAATGGACCTTGGTGCCCCCCGAGTAGCCGTTGGTGACGTAGAGGGTCCCGCAGATGATGAAGGCCTCGCCGGCGCTGCGCTTGGGGTAGCTGGTGTTCCAGGTCTGCAGGATCTGCAGGGACACGGGGTCCAGCTTGCTGATGACGATGTTGCCGGCGTTCTGGTTGGTGGCGTAGACGGCCCAGAGCCCGTTCTCGTCCACCATGAGGTCAATGTCCGAGTGGCCGCCCCAGGCGTAGTGGTACATATTGTTGTAGCCGGCGTAGTCCAGGCTGCGCGTCTTGAGGATGGCCTCGGTCCGCAGGTCGAACCTGATGATGATGTGGCTCTGGAACTTGTTGAAGTAGATGGAGCCGTTGTAGACCACCTGCCCCGTGCCCGACCAGGGGTGGGGGAGGCGGTGCGAGGTGAAGTTGTCCGTGTTCATGAAGTCCGCCATGGACTTGTACTCTCGCACAAAGCGGTTGTTGTGGTAGCCGTCCATGTACCAGACCTACGGGAGACAAAGGGCTGGGTCAGTGCTCCCAGGGAGCCGGTGGGGTTCCCGGGGGGTGGGGGGATCGCACCCTCCACCTGGAGTTTGCAAGGGCCAGGCTCGGCAGCGTACACCTATAATCCCGCAGTGGGGAAGCTGAGGCAGGAGGATGGCTGCAAGCTCAAGGCCAGTCTGAGCTACATAGTAAGATTAAGGCCAGCCTGAACCACGCGGCAAGACCCTGTCTCAAAACAAACAAAGAGCAAAACAAAAGAAAGAAACATAAACAAAAAGACTAGGGTGTGTCCTGTCCTCCCTCCGAACCCACAGGGCTTTGCTCTGGTGAGGGTGAGGGACAGCCGGGGAGGGTGGGTGTGGGGCCGCACAGTTTGGGCCCTGCTGCTTCATGGCACACACGGGCTGCAGCTGCCCTGCGCAACGTGCAGCCACCACGGCAGGGCGTGGCCCCAAGCACCCCGAGGGGTTCAGACTGAGCCCTGGGCGCGGACCCCGCAGACTGGGAGGCTGGGGCCGCACCTGCTCACTCCCTGCCCTGTCCACAGCTGAAGCTCCACCCAGCTCACCACATCTCCACGGCGGAGGGCATGGGAAGGGCTAAGCTGCCCGTCCTGGGCAAGGACAGGCACTCAGAGCCCTGGCAACTCTCGCCTGCGTGACAACGGGCTCTCAAGGTCACTGAGGTGGGCCAGTTCCCAAACGCCAGCGAGACACCTGCACAAGGCTTTCCACCACGCCAGGCTCCACGCAGCACCCACTGCATCTCGGCACTGCCTGGCAGCGGAGCCTCACTCATTTAGCTCAGGGAGACTGCGGACGTCACCGCTCAGGGGCACACCTAATCCGGGAAAGCGCTTCTCCAGGACAACGGGGGGCTCCGCGGCACACAGCCCTGGCTGTGGAAACCCACCGGCTAGCAAACCCGGGAGCTGCCCCGCTTTGGGCTACTGAGGAAGACACTGCAGCCGACTGCTTGGATGCCAGCTGACTGGGGACTGTCTAGACTCTGAACAAACCCCTTTAGCCCTTTTCCACCAATACGGGAGCCAATGAGAAAGCAGCGCAGCGAGCAGATGAGGACCGGCCAGGCGAACACCACCTGCGCATCTGTCTCGCAGTGACAGCTGCTTTATCCATCGGGAGCTGCGCGGCTGCAGGGGGATTACGGATGCGGCGCCTTCAGACTTAGCCTGACACGTGCCTCAGAGATTTTTTAAAAATCCAAACCTTGTTCTGTGCATCCATCCCTGTGCTCCTGGGCAGATGTCCTTTCTGTTCTCAATGAGAGTTTTTTTAAACTGGGGTTCATTTGAGAGGCTATTAGTATCCCTTGCCTCCTGCAGAATGGGCCTCCCCGATGTGGGTCACGGATTAGAACTGGGGGGGGGCACCACAGGCACCAGGGCCACGTGCAAAAAGCCCTCGGTCACACGGCCTAAAAGCAGCCCCCACTCAGCTCCCGCCCAGGACGGGGAGCTCACTGCTTCTGCCCGCTTAGCTCCCATGTGGCTCCCTGGAGCCCCCCTCACCCCAAGCCACCACCCCCACCCTCTGCAGGGAGGACCCTTCTGGGGATATTCTCACACCAGCCTCCCTGTGATGCCAGACGGCCAATGACGCATTCCTGGGTCCCTGGAGTCCAGCGTCCAGTGACATCAGTATTTATTCCATGACCAGTGATTTTCCAGTGGCCTTTTCTTTTGTCTGCTGGTAAATGAGACTCAGGCCCCAAGGCCATTTGCAAATGCAGCTTGGGGAGGGAAGGCTTGTCACGGTGGCTCTGGGGGGACCTCGGAGGACTGCCAGTGTCCATGTGTAAGTGTGGCTATCATGGCGTCCCATGGGGTCACCTATCAGGAGCTGTTCTGTGCAGAACGGAGCCACTGAGGCAGAGCCCAAGGGACCAGGAGCCGCTCTCTGTGCTGGGCAAGGCACCTCCCTGCCCCTCCCCGATGGAAAGGCCTGCCTCATCCCTGCCTCTCCAAGGCCCCAGGCTGATTAAATCCATCCATGCTGCTGCATCTGTCTCTGAGAAAGGGGTCCCCAAGACAGTGCTGGGCTTCTGGTGCCTTCTGGAAGGACCCACAGTTTTTCTAAGGAGCCTCAAAGCTTCCCAGCTCCGGGTCCCAGGCAGAGCCCGGGGAACCAGGAACCATTATGCAGGGTGGCTGCAGTGCTGGCTGCCAGCTTCCCCTCTTGCCCTCAGGCCATCCCCTGCACCCACATTGCTGGTTCCACCCCATTTGCAGACTGGAACATTGAGGCCAGGGAGCTTTGGCAACTCCACTGAGGACAGAGCCAGGGCTGACTCCAAACCTGGGCCTAAAGCCGCTGCCCTGGCCAGTGGACAGGGCCCCTGTCTGGGGAATCTGAATCATCATTGGCAAAGGCAGGCAGAGGTCTGGGAAGCTCCTAGCCACACTGCAATGCCCAGGATGTCCCACAACAGAGATGACAGGTCCTAAATGTCAGAAGTAAAAGCTGCAAAGCCAGGCACTGTCACTGCTGTGACCTCCCTTGGTTTGCCCATTCCTTCTGCTCACTGTCCCCATTGCTCTAGAAGACAAAGCCCTGGTCTCCACATCACAGGCCAAGGCTGCACGTGTGCCTAGCATTAGCCAGCCTGGAGCAGGCCGGAAATCCTGGCCTGGTGTTGGGGGCCAAGGGAGGCTCCTCACAACCCTCGAAGAGAGGGCAGAGCCCGTCCCCAGGGTGGACTGCAGAGGACACCTCGGGCCCCGGTAATCTTGAGGGGAGTCTGCGTGTGCTCAGCCCCATGGAGGGGTCACCCTGGCCACGCGGTGCTCAGCCTTGAGGTCACCCCAGGACACCAGGGACGGACAGGCTGTGACCCCTCCAGGATCACACAGTGCACAGGGCAGGGTCTCTGAAACCACTGCTTCCGGGTTCAGGGCTCAGGGACCCGGCGAGCAGGCTGCTTGCCCTCGGGCTGGCCTGCCTTACAGCGCTGGCTGCCACCACTCTGCTCCTTACAAGGTGTCCCAGCTGTCAACCACTGCACACAGCCCACGGCCTCCCTGAGCCATGACACCCTGCTCCCTAAAATGGGTCCTTTCTACCAAATTCCAGAGGTCCCTCTCATTGCACCCCATAAAGTGGGGCCACCGAGGCAACAACAGTGAGTCTGCGGCCACTCCTCCCAGACCCCAGCACCCACAGTCTTCCGGAGCCTCTTTGCACCCCCTTCTCTCTCCCTGCAGACAGTTAAGGATGCCCCAAGGTCACAGAGCAGGCAAGGGTGGCAGGGACTCCCTGGTGACACCTCTGATGCCAGCAATGGCTCTGCACCCTCCCCCAGCACAGACAGGAGGACCAGGCTCCTGAAAGGCAGCTGGGGATCTCTGAACCCCAGTGTCAGCTGGCCACAGCCACAGGTCCCCAGCATAAGCTGACCAGCCTGAGAAGGACGCCCTCGAGTCCACTCCTCTGAATCGTCTGCAGCCTTGAGCCCCTGGCCTCCGCCTCCGGCTGGACCCGAGCCCCTGCTCAGACCCCTCCCCCATCCACAAAGCCCATCATCACATCAGCCGAGCCCCAGATGCCACTCTCCAAGACCAGACGCCCAACGCTGCTTCCCCCAGGGAGAAACGGTCTCCCTGCAGTGGTGCAGCCCCATATGGTCGCTTTTAGGGGTGTTTAGTGACAATGCTGGTTTTCCCGACTGTCCCATTTTCATTGGCTTTTCAGAAAAGAGGGCCAGCCTGCCGGCCAAGGCACAACAAAAACAGGCTTCGCCCTGGGCCCTGGGGGACCCCAGCCCCTCTTCAGGCAACCTTCGAGGGGGCCGGCGGGGCTGCGTGGCGGTGCTGTTTAAAAGGCTGCTTAGTGACTTGGGCCTGGGTTTGCTCTTCCCCGTGGCCTGGTGAGCAGCTGTCACAGATCCTCCTGCCGGAGCTGCTAATGCCGAGAAGCCAGCACTAGGAAGGAAGGAGGGCAGGAGGGGACGTGGGGCCACGGGAAAGGACAGAGGGAGGAGAGGGGGGCCCAGGAATATCCCCGCTCCCTGAGGGAAGAGCTTAGGAGCTCAGGATGGCGCTGTGTGTCCCTGACCGCCTCTGCCCCACTCAGAGCACCCTGGATCCCTCTCCCTTTGGGTGCTGCGGGACCCTAGAGAGGACCCAGAAGGCCTGGTGGCATCAGACGGGGCAAGGACACTGACACTGACTGAGACGACAGTGCTTTCATCCTTCTTCCTCCCCCTTGGGAATGCGAGCCTCCTGGGCTGGCGGGAGGGCCACGCAGGTCCCCTTTCTAACACCCACGTGCCCTGGTGGAAGCAGACCAGCAAGGGAGACGGCAGCGCTGGGCTCGGGCGGTGTAGCCCCTGGTCACAGTCAGGATCTGGGTCCCCGGGGCCCACGTGGTGTCCTGGGGTCAGGGTCACAGGCTGACAGGCCTGGTTCATGGGTGAGAGGGAGAGTATGGACAGCGCCATAAAGCTGTCCCTCTTCCAGGGCTGGACAAGCGGGCCAGGCTCAGCACCGCGTGGGCACACAGCTGGCGCTTAATAAATGCGTGGAGGCAGGACAGGCGGGAGGGTGTCCCAAGCTACCCCGTGCTAACAGCTCAGCACACAACCAGCCGGGCAGGACTGCAGGGTGGGGAGAGACAGCCTTGCTGGGGCAGGCAGAGCAGCTCTCCTCCCCGCCCACCCTGCCCTGACACCCATGTCACTTTACCTGCCTTCTTTTTTTGCCCATTATTGGTCTCCCACGTGTCTGTGATCAAAACTGGATGAGAGATTTGAAAAGACCCAAACAAAACAAAACACTGCGGGTCCAAATCAACCGCAGCACCGGGCGACGCGTCACTTGGCAGGCGGGGAGACGAAGGCCACCACGAGGAGTGCACGGCCCAGAGCGGCTGCAGCAGGCCCAGGTTGGTGCCCCGTGTCACCCCCCAGCCCAGCAGCCACCCTCGCCGCCAGCTCCCTCCTGAGCTTCCCTTCTCCCGCAGGTCCTTTCGCTGGCACCGGCGGCCACCAGCTCCTCTCCTGAGGGGCGCCGGAGTCACAGAGCGGAAAATGGATGTCTGCTTCTCAGCAGCGCCCACAGGCAGCGCAGCAGCTTTGTAGACTGACACCCGCACTGCACCGTGCAAAGAAAACAGCTCAGCTTCGGGGTCTCTGGCTCCTGGCTTCCCCAGTGTCCTCCAGGACAAGGGAATGGGGGCCAACAGGGGAGAGGCCCATTTGCAGGGCTGGACATGACCAGACGTCCAGGCCTGGGCCCCTCTCGGCAGGAAGGTACCTAGTCCTGCTCTATGGTCCCAGCTGGCCCCACGCAGGTCAGCAGCAGGCCCCCAGCTCTGTGAGTAAAGCCACAGGTGGACGGGACAGAGGCTCCTAGGGTGGCATCAGGAGCCTCAGCCCGAGTGCCGGTGCCCACCAGAGACTTGTGGCCAGTGATGCCGAGGGCCAGCCTCCCCAGACTCAGGCAGGGCGCGGGACCCTTCCATGCAGGCAATGAAGCTGCCGTCTTCATCAGCCTGGGAAGAACGACATCCCCAAGTCTAGGGCGCACACAGGTGCTTGGGGACACACAGGGGGCAGCTGCATTTGTACGTGGAGTCCCTGGATGTCAAGCGCTCGGAATAGTGCCGGGTACACAGGCCACGCTTTCTAAGCACCGGCTACAGTGTTTGGTTTTCGTTCCCATTTTATCATCATTCTCACCCACACCTGTAGCAAGAGGACGCTCCTAACCCAACTCCAAAGGGTGGGCTTTCCAGGTGCGATGAAAGGGAAAAGGCCAGAGTAACAGCCGTGACCTGGTTAGGAAACTTCCAAGCACCGAACATCGACCTTCAGAAGATGGAATGAAACCACCTTTCCCGCCCCAACACCAAACACTCCCGCCACACACCCTCCCGCCACACACCCTCCTGCCACACACCCTGCCAGCCATCCGGAGCTCGCCAGCAGGTCTGGGTGCACTGCCCAATGGCGTGTGAGGCCACACAGTAGGGACCTTGCCCGCTGGAGCAGGACAGATAGACACAGAAGTATCGGGCACCCAGCACACCTGTGCAACCTCCTGCAGAGAGGAGAGCGCCACTCCTGTCCCCAGGACCAGAGGCCCCAAGAAAGGGGGCTCAGCCAGCCCTCTACATTACTGATTCTCCAGGTAAAGCTGCAGGATCTGGAGTCCAAAGCGCCTCCTCCTGGCCCGGAGGCCCGCAGCAGGCGCCTTCACTCAGGTTCCCAAAGGGCTCCAGCTGCCACCCAGCCCCAGGCAACAGGACGTAGAGCCATGGGGGAGGGGCTGTCCTTTTTGGAGGTTTGCTCCTCCAAAAAGAAAAAAGAACTCAGGCCTTTTCCCGAAATCAAAAAGGAACATGAGCTTCTATCAGTCATGAAAGGAATGGCAAATGAAATACAAATGAGACATCATTAAAACAAGGAAGGCCTAATGGATTCTCTCCCTGCAGCAGAGGCAGAGACAGGCCAGGCTTTCCTGGGACAGAGGACTCAGCACAAGCCCAGCCCAGCCCAGCCCAGCCCAGCTCTGGGCATCCAGGAGGGGCTGTGAAGGAGCCCCTGCGGCCTGGGACCCCAGTGAGGGACCTGAGCTCTGTCCCCCAAGGTGACTTGGAGCTCTCCGGGTCCCAGCCATGGTGGATGTCACACCGATGCTGGGGTGAGTGCCAGAGATCAGTCCTGCCCATGAGAGCACCTCCATCCAAGTGGCCCCCAAAATGATAAAGGACACTTACCCTATTGTCACCTTCTGGGGCCAGAGGGTCTGTCATCCAGGACCCGAACCTTGAGCCAGAAGTCTTGATGGTCACTGGGTCACTTATGCCTGTCAACTTGCCACAGGCTGAAACAGAGCACATAGGGGGTCAGGACGGGGCTGAGGGAGGCCTTGGCCACCAGAAGCCCCGTCACCCCGGGTTTGCTGAGCAGCTGCTCCTGCCCTGCTTCTCGTGGCCCTCACTGCAGAGCACCAGAGGCTGAGACAGGAAGCAGGAAAGAGCCAGGCGCGCCACACCCCGCAGGTCTGGGGGCTGCTCGGGAGAGGGGCGTGGTACCTCCAGGAAGAGCCAGCCTCACACAGTCAGTTTTCTCCTCTGGGAAGTGAGGACAGCGGCAGCCCAGCGTCACACAGCTGCTAGGGATACCTGACAGGGCTCCCCGGCTGCCCAGGCTGCGCTCTTCCTGCTCCAGCCTCCAGAGGGGCTGGGATTACAGAGATGCACCGGCACCATGCAGGCTAAGGCTTAGGTTCTGAGCATGAGACTTAGGGTCTTGGACAGAACCGCAGTAGCCCTGGAGCCTCATAGGTGGCAGCAGCTGGAGACAGCGAGGGATGTGCCCAGGGCCACCGTGTCATTTGGGTAGAGCCAAAATGGTCCAGCCTGCTGCCCTCCTGCAGCAGTGCCGCTCCAGGTCCTGGCAGCCACACGGCTGCTCCAAAGCCACTCATCCTGGTGCATCTTGAGGGGCAACGTGTTCCCAAGGATGGGGCTGGACGGCTGCCTGCGTGGACGCCCTCAAAGCCTCCTCTCCCGTGCCTTCCGGGGCCCCTGTGTTAGCATATGTACACAGGCGTCCGCAAAGTTCAGAGGAGATCCAGGGCTTACAGAAGATTGTCAGAGACTTAACCGGGGGACCAGGGGAAGCCAGAGTAATCCCCCACAGGAGACGCACAAGTTCAGCCCTGGAGGGCACTGCCGCCACCTTGCTGCCCAGGGCACCTCCCCCTCTGCTGCATCCTAAAACTAAGTGGGGTGACCATGTCCACTGCAGCATCAGCCAAGACAGAAAGATGAAAAGGCAGAGAACAGGGGCCTCTCGGACAGCAGGGAGCCAGATTAAGAGCTGCCGTGAGCAGAAAAGCTGGACTCCGTGCTGAGTTCCACTAGGGTCATAGGGCAGAGTCCCGGGCCAGCACTGTGGCCCAGCCTACAAGAAAGGTCACCACCATCCCTGCTCCACCGGCCTCGCTCCACATGTCCCCATCCCCACGCCCTTTCCCCATTTCCCTCACAACTCTGGAGCTCACAGCCCGGGCTCCTGGAAGCCTGCTGGGCTCTGCGTGCATGGCCCTGACTTGACCGAGGAGACACGGAGAAGGGGCCGAGATGATGGCCACACCTGACCAGCTCTGCAGGCACTAGAAGGAAAAACCACAGTGTGGCCCGGAAGTCTTCCAGGAGAGTCCTTTTCCATGAGAGCCTGGACCAACTTCTTATCAACGCGCTGCTCCCGGATTTGGGGTGGGCAGGGCCGGAGGAAGTGGGGCCTGGCCCTTTCTCCCTTTGCTCCTGCTGACCCCAGAGTCACTGGGCTGCTGGGGGACCTGAGAGACAGGGATGGACAGCAGCTTCCTCTTAATAGGGAGGGGACCTGGAGAAACCAGAAGGGTCCTGGCCAGCCGCGTCCCCAGCCCGTCCTCGTGCCCACTGAGACACAGCCAGGGACCCTGTGAATGTCCTGTGGGAGGGGGAGGAAGAGGAAGCAATCACCTATCCCTGACCCAGGGAAAGGAGCTGCTGTGCACAGGGTGGACAGGGCTGGGGGTGCTGGGTGACAAGGGCTGGCTGCCACCCAGCAGCCCCTTGCAGCTCACACTGCTCAGTGCCGCTGCGCCTTCCCAGACTGGATTCACACTCAAGCTGTGTCCCAGGTCGACCAAGCCCCTCCCAGGCTAAAAGCCCACCCAAAGGGGACCAGGCCTCTGTGGAGGTTGCAGGTGTCCCACTTCAGCTCAGAGGCTGGGTGCTGGCCTGGCTCTTTCTGCCTCCCCTCCCTTCCTTCCACAACTTGTTGGCTGACCCTTCCCTCCTGAATTCACCCTGCAGACCACTGGGGACCTCGGCTGGCACTGCACTTCCTGGGGGACGCAAGGGCCTGAGTCTCCCTCCCCTGTCTCCAAGAGGAGTGGGTGAGTGATACATTCTCAATACACCCTACTGTACTGTCTCCCGGTCTGGCCCAGCAGACGGACAGTGGGGATGAGCCGGGGCTCTGTGGCCATTCACCCTCCCCGCCGAGGAGCAGGGTGAGACCCGGGACCCCTCTGAGGGCAGGGTGCCGGGAAAGAGGCAGAACCGCGGCAGCCACACGCCGCGAGCTCAACCTGGGCCCACGGAAAGGAGGCTTCGCACTCAGCATGGCCAGGGTGGGGCAGCCTCCGTGATGGCCACCGCTGCTCGCCCACTCGGACCTCCCAGCTGTGCAGGCACTAGGGCTTCCTCCTCAGTGCCTTCTTCCACACGCACGCTCGGCCACGGTGCCAGCTGCCAACCCCCAACATGCACACCATGCTTCGAGCCGCCGGCCTTGGGCACAGCTCCCGGGACCGCAGGGCTGGAGGCTACCCGCCCTCCTTGACTCAGGGAGTTATTTTTGGTTCTTCGTCCAGACTGGATCTGCCAAGACCTC
>PVJX010035725.1:0-10804 GCA_004027295.1 Dolichotis patagonum | reverse complement strand
CAAGATGAATTAATTGCTCCCCCCACTTAATTTAGGGCAAGAGTTTAATCGCTGCTGGGAGCGGTGCACTGCTTCCAAGCCGAATCTACCTGCAGGTGTGACTCTAAAGGCCAGAGCCCTCGCTGCATCTCTGGAAGCCACCTTGAATCTGCGTGTCCCTGTAGCCCAGAACTTCCGGAGCCCATCAACCCCACTCTTCTGGCTCTGGGATGTGTCACTGGAGATCAGACGATAGGCTTTGCCAGACCCTTGAATGTAATGAAGGTGTCTCTGGCTTTCTGGCTTCTTTTCTGCCTCCCTAAGTCAGGTGAAATTGTTCCTTTACATACAGTGATCATTCAGGTTCCCTCTACACAGGGAACTAGGCCTTGTGATTGTAGCTCTCTGTAAGGGACCTGGAAACTGGGAAAATCTTGTCTGTTGTATCTGTCACCGTAGGTGCTGATTTCTGTGTCTATTCAATGAGGGCTAGATTCACTCTGTCTTAAAAAGTCAGTTTGAGCCAGGTATGCTGGCATACTCTTCTAATCCCAGTCAGCACTCAAGAGGCTGAGGCAGGAGGATCACAGCAAATTTGAGGCCAGTTTGTGTTCTATAGTGAGTTCAAGGTCAAGTGAGACCCTGATTCAAAAACCAAATATATATGGTTTTACCTTATATAACCATTCAACAAATATTTGGCTCAAGGTTATTTAAACTCTCCATGCCTCAGTTTCTTTCTTGGTTTCACAGTTTTCATGCTGGCACATGGGGACAGGAAGTACAGCCTGCCTTGTAGCATTCTGTGAGGACTAAACACACATGGAGAGTTTACAAGTGTAAGTTACTTTAAAAAGCCTTGGCACATAGCAAGTGATTCATTCATACTGGCTGTTATTATTTGATCTGTATTTTTACTTCTTGCTAGCAGGGTGCCTTCTGATGTATGGGCATCAGGCGAACTGCTTCTTACACTGCCCTAAGTAGACTAAGCACTCAGCCAATGCCCAGCACTGCTGGAGCCCATCAACCCCACTGCACTGGCTCTGGGGTGGGTCCGACAATTCATTTCTGTTGCCTTCTAAACATGGTCACCATGGTGCTTCTCTGTTCAGAATAAGAACAGGCTGCTTCAGATCCCTATTTCTGGCCTGTCTGTATCCTGCCTCAAAATGAGACACCATGCAGCAATGCCATCACTGGCCAGACCCTAAGCAGCACCTCCAATTATTTTCCCATGTTTCTCACTGCGGAAAAGTTGGGTTCTGGCTTTTCCAAATTTCAGCACGGCTGGCGAGGAAGGCTTTTCTGTAAGAGCTAAGTTAAGTGAGATCCTGATTGCTTGTCTTCCCACTGCCAGTCTGCTTTCATTTATCTTTTTAAAACAGAGTCTCCCTATGTTGCCCAGGCTGGTCTCCAACTCTTGTACTCAAGCAATCCTCCTGCCTTGGCCTCCTCGGTACCAGGACCACAGGTGTGCGCCACCATGCTTACCTCCCCTTTCTACTATTTTTTGTTTCCCACTCATCCTGCCATCTATTGATGGAGATGGAAGACAGCAGAGATTCATTTTCCCAGCTTGACCACATCTTGGCCAATGGGAGCAAAGAGGATGGGAGGGCATTCTGGGACAAATTTCTTCCCTCCCTTCCTGACCATACTTGCTGTGTTTTACTGTGGCAGCCTTTGCAAGACCATGTTAGAGAACTATAAAAAGAATGGAATCAATTGGCTAGAAATTAAGGAACAGACCAAAAAGAAGAAGAAGAAGAAGAAGAAGAAGAAGAAGAAGAAGAAGAAGAAGGAATCAATATGTAATGTCATTTAACTGTTCAATTAATGAAATTTGGAATCTCCTGTCTCCGTCCCCCTCATTATGTGCAATATATTAGTAAACCCCTTTTGTCATATTAAGTTATATTTAGTTGGGTATTTAGTTTTTGCTCCAGAAAATATCCTAGCTGACAGAAATGGGTTCTTTGATGCCCCAAAGACCTAGTCCTTACTTTGTCATAATCCCGTGTTCTTTTCTAAGACCCTTGCTGCCAAGAACCAACAGCAATCTGTCCCTTCTAGAACTTCTCTGATAACGTACCAACAGGCAGTGTGGGTTGATGGTTATGAGTGCGGACCCAGGAGTCGGATCCTGGAAAGTGTGACCTTCAGCAAGTCAGTGAAACTCAAACTGCCACATTTTCTTCATCTGTGAACTGGGGATGATATTAATGATGCACCTGCCTTATATAGTTTTCTGTTAAATGAAGCAATACACAAAACATAATTAAAATAATGCCTGGTTCATTGTATACACAGTGGGTGAGAGCTGTTTTGCTTATTTACCATTCATTTCACGTAGATGTGTAGTATGACAGAAGATATATAGGCAAAGGCACACACGCGCATACGTACACATGTGCATACACACAGGGTTACCCCTTGATATGGGGGACTGGTTCCAGGACCCCTCGTGGGTTCCACTGTCTAAGGATTCTTGAGTCCTTATATGAAAGGTTGCAGTATTTGCAAAAACTTGCTTTACCTAACACGCTCCCTTAAGTTAGATTCCCTGGGATACCTAATGCCCTGTGTCACTATGTAAGTAGTTGTTATACTGTAAAAAAAATCTGTGCATGTGGGTACAGATGTGTGGGGTTTTATTCTCCAAAACTGTTCTAGCCACAATTCGCTTGAACCCCAAGTAGAGGGAACCATGGGAATTTATTTCTTTTTGCACTGCGCTTTTGTTTCTCAAAGAGCTTGTTTTTATCACCTATGAAAACAAATGCCATTTTAAAAAAGTTTTTAAAAGCCCATTTCTAGGAACCAGCTCGCGGAGGCAGTCCCGTCTTGGCCTGCTCAGCCAAAAGGGTTCCACTGATTTCTTCAGTGCCTTGGCTTTAAGTTTGAAAAACAAAAGCCACTGCCTGAGTTTTGGTTTCCAGGAAAAAGGCCCCCAGGGCGGTGCAAGGTGTTTCCTTGGGAAAGGATTCAAGGCAGTTCCACATGGGCCAGGGACACGCGGGCTCCATCCCATGGAATTTCTCAGTGGCGAGTGGGCGGGGCCTCAGCCTTGTTCTCTTTCAGCCTGGTTCCCTCCTTGTCCCCCACTTCGGATAGCCCTGCGGGGACATTTAAAGTCATTTCCCTTCCACCTGATTCCTGCTTCTGGGGGAGGTTTCATTTATCCTCCACCCTCCTCCTGCCCTCACGGGGGGTGCAGGCTTAGCTTCCTGGGAAACTTAGCAGGGAGGGGCACTTGGGCAGCCCACACCACGGTGGGGTCGCCTGGGCCTCTGTAGGCCCAGACAGTGACTGATTCAACTCAGTAACTACGGCTGCTTGGTGGGCAGAGGATTGGTGGAAGCACCCTGCGCAAAGAACTTCACTAGCTAGCTAATCAGTGGGGCATCAAACCACGTAAGAAATGGTCCCAGACTTTTAAGAGTGAGACCACCCAGTGGTACACAGATATGTTAATTGTGAGGGTAACAATATTTACAGAGTGAGAAGTGCAAGATTCTGTAGAAGTTTGTTTATTTTTACCCAACAGACTGGTAAATGGTGGGGTTGTGGGAACACAGCATCTCTTGTGAGCTTGCTAAGAAGCAATGTGCAATGTTTTGTAAATATAATGTGTTTTCCCTTTGACCTAATAAGCCAACTTTGGGTGTTTATCTTAAAGATCTACCCACAAGAGAAAAAAGTAATGAATGCATGAAGTTACTCCTTCCAACAGTATTGAAATGGCAAATGGTTGGAAATGATCCAGGTGTTCATCAGTAGGGACTGGTTAAATACATTTGGAAATGCTTGAACAGTGGAGTACTATACAGCTATGTAGAGGAATGAGGCCCCCTGGCCCAGAACACTAGGGTGAAGTTTTAAAGATTTAGCAAGATGGAAAGGCAGGTGGTGCATGGTTAGGCTGATCCCTTTAGGATTAGTCAAGGAAAAGACATGACCTTGAAATGACAGGAAGAGCAGAACTAAACTTTATTTGGGTGGCACTTGGACCAGTTACTTTGACTTACCTTTTCCTTCTGTCAGTTTATATAAAATTATTAAGCCTGTTGACCAGAGAACCTCACCAAAAGAGACAACAGCATGAAGAGAGAGAGGGAACTCCTAGGGGACTTAGGGAGTGGGAAGAGGACTCCTGTATTTATGTGATGTCGACCAGCAGCAAAGTGGGGAGTCCTTGGGTTGAAGAGCTCAGAATGATGTCACTTGTATCCCCAAGGTTTGTTGTAGCTAGGGCCAGCAGATTCTGGGAGCAGCTCTGTGGGGTATGGAAAGCAGACGGGCATGGGATGACTACGAATGCATCCTGAGGGCTACACTCAAAGCAGTGACACGCATTAGGAATTAGTTTGGCATTGTAATACTGCACTGCTGGCCTCATCTGCTGTGAGGAAGTAAACATCATAGGCCGATGTCCAGGGGCTGCCTGTAACCCACTGATGTAAAGGACCGGCCATGCTGTTTTGGCACAAGCTTCCACGGAGAGACACCAGAAGCATTCCCATGGCACTAGTAGAAAAATTGAGGTACAGGAATGGGAAGAGGATGCAGCAGATCCACGCACAAGGCTGGCGAGAGGTTTGGTTTTTTTTTTTTTAAATACTGGTTTGATTCCTAAGACATGTTAAAGTATAGTATTGCTTACTTTTTAAATAAAATTAGGAACATGTGTTATGTGCATGTACCAACACCCTATGATGAATGTAATCATTATCTAGAGCAGATATGTACCAATAAATATTTAAAAATATATAAAATTAAACCAGGAGTGATGGTACACACCTGTAATCCCAGCACCCAGGAAGCTGAGGCAGAAGGATCATCAGGAATTTGAGGCTAGCCTGGGCTAATAGAGAGGCCCTGTCTCAGAACAAAACAAAACAAAGTCCCTAATATCTGACTGATACAGGGGAATGAAACTCCCGACTTACTATGTTTGGTACGAGCTCGTGTTCTCTAAAATTGAAGAATGAATTTTAGGAACAACGGAGGTGAAGAGTAGAATATATTTATTGAGAGATAGAAAGCTTCTGACAGAGAGACAGAAGGGGTCCCAAGCAGGTTGCCCAGGACTCTGTCTTTTCCAGGGACTTTTATAGAGCAAAATCATGAGATTAGATGGCTCAAAGGTGGGGAAAAATGGGAATTTGCAAAGTGGGCATAAAGTGATCCAGATTTAATACCTAAGGATTATACTTAAGGGTGTGGTTGCATTTGCTTTGCCTTCTGTTTTGAAATCTGGTCCACAACAAGAGGTGTGTGTCCCCTCCAAGGTCATCAGATATCTGGTCCTCTGTGCTGGCTTCCTTGAGGGCCTAGCTTGTCTGACTGCCTATAATATTTCTAACTGGCTCAGCTGCCTGTAACATGATTTAATATAAAGTAACCAAGATTTAAACAAATCACTGGGTTATGAACTAGTATATGTGACATGTAACACAATGTAGAACCACTAGTTCTTATGGGTGACTGTTCTTAGCAGGCTACAGAACATTCAATAGAACCCAGAATGCTCAGACTTCCGGTGCCAGGATAGCAACTCCAAATTAAATTAATTAGTGGCATCCAATATTCTTCTCTCCTCCGGGATCATCTATTTGCTGGCATGGAGTGTGGGTGGGAGGGATGGCAAAAGCCAGAAAAACAAATTGTAAGAAAAGCATTGGAGGCCAGCACAAAATATCTTTCCCAGAAGGTCTCTGGGCCTCATCTCCTAATTATTTTGTTCCGCCCTTCCCACTGAATACAGAATTTCTGAAATAATGCTGGAGTTCAGGCGGCACAGCTTAGTCCAGCTTGAATTGAGAATAACACTTTGTTCGTTAAAGACTCTACAGTGTACCAAGAACAAGGGGACATTTTGGAAAGGACAATTCTGTGCTGCCTCCCGGGAATGATGATTATCCCAAAAGAATATTTCCATTTCCAATTTCAAGGGGACTTTAATAAGGAAGGGACTTGAGCCGCTAACCTCAGAACATTTCCAATCCCAGTACGACTTCTATGACCTATTCATACTTTAGCAATTATTTTTAAACACCCAAGAGTCTTTCTACCAAGGTCGATTTTTTCTTTTCCATAACAAATAGCACTGCATTGTCTATGTGAAATATATTGAAAACCAGAATGATTTCCTACTATTTATTGCTTTGATGTCCTATTTTTATATTTAATACCAAATGAGAAAAGAAATCGCTAATGTCAATTTCTTTAGGAAGCATCACATAATCGTGCCAGAACATTCACCAATATTGATTTTACAGAGTTTTGGATTGGCATTCTAGAAATTTCACTGTTTTTAAGTTTTAAAATACAAACACAGACCTTTCCCCTTTGAGAGTTTCCAAGTGATAGCTTTGAATTAATTAGTTTGAGTCATTTTTATAAACACAAATGTTCTTCTCCAAATTGTAAGCCAAAGAAAAGTTACTTTTCTTTTTTTGTAGGTTCCAATCTACCATATGACGATATGCAGTTTTAGAAATGTTGGGCCTTGAATCAGATTCTCAACTTTTAGTTCCAGAGTATATGACATAGCCCCCTCACCATGGCTTTAGAGATGTCTTCCCTTCTTCCCTCTTTCCCACCCTCCTCTTTGTTTCTTCTTTCTTTCTTTCTTTCTTTCTTTCTTTCTTTCTTTCTTTCTTTCTTTCTTTCTGCCTTTCATTCTCTTTCTTTTTGGTGTTCTGAGAGACAGTGTCACTTCTGTATGTCAGGTTGGCCTTGATCTCACTGTGTGGCACAAACAGGGTTTGAATTTGCAGTGATTGTCCTGCTTCAGCCTCTCAAATGCTGGGATTATAGGTGTGCACCACCACACCCAGTTTGTTCCATTCTTTCTGTGGTGGATGCACTTGCGTTTACCCCCATAGCAGATTTCAAATATCCAGTGCAGTGTCAGTAGTAGCAGTCCCCATGCTGTACATTAGCACTCCAGGATTCGCTCATCTTGTGTAACTGAAATTTTGTCATTTTCCATCATCATCTCCTCATCCTGTCCCCTCTATTGCTACCACCATTTCACTCTGTCCCTGTGAGTCTAGTTCTACAAGGAATTTACTTGGTTGGCTTTGATAGCTCCAGTTTTGGGATATTTTCTGTCCACTGCAGACACCCTCAGCCCTGGTGTTCCATAGCTTGGCATTTGTCCCCAAGCTGCCCCCGCTCCTAGGGGCCATCCCTCCCCATGTGTAGGGGATCTTAGGACCTGAGACTGCAGAAGGAAGAAATAAGATCAGTGGAGAATAGTGAGCTTCTAGAGTGAGTTCCTTTCAGACAGCCTGGCTTTTAATTCCTCATTGTTGGTTTTTCACTAAATGCAGAGCAGTCAGTCCTTCTACAAGGAAGTCACGGCACAAGGGAATGAAACTATCCTTGTCCTTTCCAAGCTTGCACTCTAAACAAATTGACGTCTAATTATTAACTTTTAGGAGTTCAAACAAATCTGGAAATACAAATTAGGAAAGAGAGAAGGTGGTCAGTCTGGACTTCCCCTGTGGTTTCTTTACAGTTATTGGGATTTCTTCATGAACAACCGTGGTTTGGTTCTACCTTATAAGACAAAGGAGAAACCAAAAAGTCCCAGTTCAGGCAGAGGGTCCTTATATTTGAGTCCCCAGGACTTGGCCAACAATACATGATCCTGTACATGGTTATGGGTATTGCTATGACCTTTGCTTATTTCTTTTACTCTTACCTCTTCAGCTAAAATGTTGCTTGTAAATCGCAATGTCTTTTCCATTTAGAGTTCATAGGGCATCAGCTCTCTGTCCCTAGGGATGGATATTCCATTGTGTTTCACATGTCTTGTAGGGTATAAAACCCGGGCATACAGGGTGATCGCAGGCAAATGCTTGTCTCTAGCTTTCTTTCACACACCCCTACATAGACAGCACATTTACTCTAAGGCACAGTAAGTTTTGTGACATTGTGTGATGGTCCTTAAGCCCAGCAGTGAGTTCTATAATTGCTGAACTTTGTCCTAAATGACTCCTGCCCCTGACAGCTTTCAAAACAGGCCAAGAGGCCACCACTTGCCCTTTCTTGCTGTCTCCAGAGCCCTCCTAACCATGACAATGCCATCTCTCCTGGAATTCGTGTTCTTTCAGGGATCCAGTGCTGCTTGTAAGAGGTCGATTAAAAGGTAACCGGAAATTGGCCTATGTGAGATAATTTCTAATCGTGTTCTAAAAATAGCAGATTATTGAGGCTCTGTTCCAGTCTGGTTTTCTCTAACTGCACACACAGTCCTTGTCTCATCACTGTCTGTCGCAATGAGTAAGGCACCTTATGCTGAAGGACACACAGCGTGGTAGAAGAGCTCTGACGCCACCAATCTTAGTTATAATACACTCCAGGGCCTGTCTTGCAAAGGCTAAGTGACATAGCCTTAGGAAGGTCACTTTTGAGCCTGTCTCTGTGAAACTGATCTTTCAAACTGCCTTCTCCCACAATCTTGTCATTATCTTATTTTTATTTTTTGAGACAGGATGTCACTATGTAGTCCAAGCTGGGCTCAAACTCACTATGTAGCCCAGGCTGGCCTCGAACTGTGTGCAATCCTCCTGCCTCTGACAGGTGTGCACCACCGGGTCAGGCTCTGCCAAGTTTTTAAAATTTAGCATCATTTTCTCTTTCCCCCTCTGTACAAATGTTGCAGGTTTCTGAGCATTTAGGGAAGAATCTTGCACAAAGGAATGCAGTTTTCTTTCCGCTCTCTGCAGGTAGAAGGGGGACAAAGAAGCTAGGGGCACAGATTATGGCCCCAGCAGAGGACCTCATGCTCAGAGCCCTGTTGGAAATACCCATACTTGGAGGTGATGCTCAAATTAAAACAATGAAGCAGGGACCCAAGTACATAGCAGTGACAAATGGTGTTAAGCATTTCCTTCCCAGCAAAGTAGATTTTGCTGTGGACTAAAATTGATTTGTTATTGACTGAAGGTGTATGGGAAAGTAAATAACCCAACCCAAACAATCTGGCCACGTGCGGCGCCCTGGGAGTAATAAAAGTAGATGTGCCATCTCGGGTACTGGGAAGTGTGGGACTGCTTGGGGTCACAGACTCACATGAGGGAGTGCGCAGACACTGTCATCAGCTCCAGTGTGGAGGGTGTCACTGCTTCAGGGCCAGGGGGAAAGATCCCTTCATGCAGAGGCAGCAGACGCCTGGGTGATGTCTTTATATGAGTGACAGTTCCTGTGGTGGGGAATAAAAGGTCAACAAAAGCCTATCTCCTGCGCGTCTGGAAATTGCCCTCACGTTGCACTGAGAGGGGAGTGATATGGGGACAAACACTGAGTTAGTCCTGGTATTGTGATAGCCCTAAGATGAAGGTATAAGGGCTGAAGAATTCGCATGGGGCCCACAGTAACTTCCGTGGGTGTGGCTGTCACATAGAGAAAACTGTGGGGAGCCGACAGTTGATTTACTTAACAACTTCATGACCCAACAAGTGTTCCATTTTGGAGAAGGCAAAAAAAAAAAAACTTCCCGGCTTTGGAAGAGCTGTTCTATTGAATAGCGCTCTGCTTCCTTTGCATACCGAACAAGCATGATTTATTTTGAACTTTGACCTCTTGGTGCCTTAACTTGTATGCAGAAATGTGAGGCCGCTAAGGAAGCCAAGAATAAAATATGTTCAGTTGAAAAAAAAGCTTAAAAACGAACTTACAAATTATTTTCTTTAAAATAATTACATGCACCGCACTCATTTTTGTTATATTCGTCCAAGCCATTTAACCTGACATTCATTTTTTTTTTTAGAAACAGAGTTGTTCTTAATATTTTGGCTTTGTGGGACAGATTCATGAAACAAAAGCCAAACCTTCTAATGCAGTGTGGCCACAAACACTGGTAGAAGTCCTAACACCACTGTAACCTGCCACAGGGATGCACATCTGTAATTCTAGTGCTTGGGAGGCTGAGACAGAAAGCTCATTGCAAATTCATGCTCAGCCTGAATACACAGTGAGACCCTACCTCAAAAAATAACAAACAAACAAACAAGGACCAACATCACTGAAAAGAATTTATATACAAGTGATAGTATTTTTTAATAGATAAACGAGCCCTGTGCTTGTTTTTGTCACAGAAAGGAAATAATTGTCTGACACCTTTGGAGTGTGAAGATGGCTCTAAATAATTAAATTCTTTTTGACAGAATGGTTTGTGGCAACTTCATATGGCTGAGCAGGAACCCTTGAGTTATTGACTTGCTCATTTCTCTGCCCACAGAATCTCTCACATCAACTGGTTTACTGTGGGAGATGCAGCAGAAATAATGGCAAATTAAGATAAAGCACAAGGGTGATGCAGCTTTTAAGCAGGAATATTCCTGCTTAAAATCTGGGTTCTGGGGTTTTAGGTCAGTCAAGTCTGCTAACTTCTCGTCTCTGCTCTACAAGGAATTGCAAGTTGACATTCGTGACATTACTGGGAATGAGCCATGCATAAAGGAATTTGATAACTACTCTGATAAATGCTCACTTGGCACCTACTGCACTGGGTGTTTTGGGTAAGAGGAGAGGATTGAGACATTGGCAAAAGGTACAAGGTTGGCAGTTTTAACTGAGAAGGAGAAGATGCTTGTTTGCTGTGCAGACCAAAGTTATTCATGTGATCTTCTTACGTCTGGTGGCCAGAAGCAGGGACTGTGCTGACCTGGGCTCAGCATGATGGCAATGGTTTTGGGGGTACAAAGGTTCCCTGGCTGGAGAGCTGCTAGACTTGTGTATTTTCATTTTGAGAAATCAAAGGAGTCACTCTGTAACTGTAAAACCACTTGAAAAAGACAAGAGGGTA
>PVJX010035724.1:0-18072 GCA_004027295.1 Dolichotis patagonum | reverse complement strand
AAAATTTTATTTTTTCTTACATAGAAGCCCCGAAGTAGGAGTCAAGGGCTGTTTGAGAGGCTCCAAGACCACAGGGGAACCCATATCCATCTAGTTGGCTTCTCTATCACCCTTGGAATGCTGCCTCATAGTGCACCTCAACCCACAGAAAGGAGGCAGAGATGAAGAAGGGAACACCCTTGTACTTTAAGGACATCTGGAAGTCACATACGACATTCTTGTTAGCATCCTATTGACCAGAGTTTACACATAACCACATGGAGTTGCCAGTGAGGCAAAGTGTGCTTTTATTGCAGAGGAACCTGTGGCCAACTGGATACCAGCTACGGAGGGAAAGGAGACATGAGCTAGCAGCTAAGAAGAATGCTAAGAAGTCATCTCACTTGGCAATTTCACTCAGTTATGAATGAAAAGCTTAGTTTTGCTCTTTGAAGATGTCATAAAAATATTTCACAAAAAGGTATTTTCTACAAAAACAGATGACAGCCTTCAAAGCCAGCGTTCCTTTATTTTCTATTGTAAATGCAGAGACCCAGATTCAGGACAGATTTAGACAGCCTGACACATGTTTGTTCTGCTTAATTGTCTGCTACACAGGATGCTTTGATGAGACATCTGACAGTTGTCCCTCAAAGCCATCATAAGGTAATAGTATAAAACACAGCCCAGTCAGAAAGTAGGCTTTAACATTACAGACAAAGCTTTGCCATGCAACAGGAACCGTACTGAATTTCCCAGTGTCAGCTCCCCTGTTGCAACTGAAATGTGAGTTGATTCTCACATCTATATATAAATATCTTGATTAGAGGAAGTGAGGCAGAACCATGTTTTAATTTCCCTGGACTTAATTCTCACTAATTATTGTTTGAGCCCAAGGTTTCCTTTCCATCTTTGCATTTCTGGAACACCTTTTCCCACCTCCTTTTCCCCCTACTGCCTTGCCAATGGCAACTGTCCCATTGCCTGGTTTTTCTGGGTTCTGGGAAGAAGCAGGGGAGCTGGAGATGAGGATTTAGGTTACGCATGACTCAGCAGGGTAACTTGTCAAAAAACGGAGGATGATCCTGGGGTCCAAAAATAAGGACTATGCATAATGGATCCATGAAGTCACTCTCTCGTTATATTTGTCCAGACACTCGATATCCTAGCCTAGAGGAATGTTAGATAATTGAGATGCGGCCTCTTCAAATACAAAATTTGCAAAAGAGGAGGAGAAGTCTCTTTCACTTGAGCCACACTATCAGTTGTGACATACTACTCTGTGGAAGATATAGTCAGAATTCTAAACATTACCGACACATTCAAATCTACTAAAATGTTATGATGTAACCTCTGGCCTCTGTACTTGACTGTATTTTTTATAAGCTGTTCTTTATTCAGGGTAAAAAGAATTAGCATCTTTTTTTTAAAGCAATACTAAGCTGTAAGAACTACTGCTGGCTGTAGTTAGATTAGTGTTCCGATTTTTTCCTCCACAGAGGCAGGTTGTTCATCTTTTCATTCTTTAACATTTGCATGTCTAAGTGTAATGAGTGTAATGGGGATCAAGACTTCAAGCTGAAAGTCTGGTGATTTGCAGGTGATTTATTAATCTGTATCAATCCTAAAAATTCAGTTAGCCAATTTGAAGAGTCCACATACAATAATTCCAATCCTATGACATTAGGTGTGTGGAAAAGCGAGACAGTAAGAAGATGAGCAGCGGTCAGCGGCTGGAGAGGTGGGAATAGACTGCACACTGGAGACTCTGAGGGCAGGAAAGCTATGACACTGCTGTGGTGGATGTGTGCCATTATATATTTGTCCAAACCCATGCCACGCAGAGCATCAAGAATGAGCCCTAATATAAACGATCGACTCTGGGTTTACTGATGTCACTATAGGTTCCCGGATTGTAACAAATGCACCTTTTTGGAATACAGATGGTGGGGGAGTATGTGTTTGGAGAAAGGCAGGGGGATTCCCCATGCTTTCTGCTCAGTTTTTTTTTTAACTTGCTATGTATAATGTTTTGGGGTTTTTGTTTTGTTTTGTTTTTTGAGACAGGGTCTCACTATGTAGTTCAGGCTGATCCTGAACTCACTAGGTAGCCGTGGTTTGCCTTGAGCTCAAGGCGATTCTCCTGCCTCTGCCTCTTGAGTGCTGCAATTACAGGCATGTACCACCATGCTCGGCCCTTGCTATGTATAATTTTAGTGCATTGATATTAAAAATATTTTTGTTTCAATACTAAGGGTTGAAACCAGAGTCCTCACGCTGAGCTACAACCCCAGCCCTTTCTATATTTTTTAATTTTAGGATAGGCAGTCTCTAAGTTAAATGGGCTGGGTTCAAACTTGTGATTTTCCTGTCTCTACCTCCCACGATGCTAAGATTACAAGAACACACCTCCACACTTGACTCTGTTCAGTTTTGCTGTAGAATTAAAATGTCTCTTGAAACGTGCTCGTATTTTTCATGCCTAAATCTTGTAATGTGATCAGCTACTTTCAAGATAACAATATGAAATATATTAACTAGTGTTAATTTCCTATTTCTTTTTTTGAAATTCTGTATTGTTTTTATCCTTTTTGTGTTTAAAATAAAAAAAATTCTCTTAAAGAGAGCTTTTTTTAAATTAAAAAATATACATGGGGAAATGTAAAAATTTGGGGGGATTAGAAACCATCTAGGAATTGTCATCTAGGAATTAATAATTTTTGAACTCTGACATTATAGTGTATGGTTTTTTTTTTTTTTTTTGTACTGGATCAAACTCACGATCCCAGGCTTGCCAGGCAGGCACTTATGCCACTGAGCTAAATCCCCAGCCTAGCATATGTTCTGTAAAAATCAAACTCTAAGCTGTGTATGGTGGCTCACACCTATACTGCCAACACTTGGGAGGCTGAGGCAGGATGATCACCATGGGTTAGAGGCCAGCTTGGCTATAGAAGCAAGTTCAAAGCCATCTTGAACTACATAGCAAGATCCTGCCTCAAAATAATGGATTGATTAATTAATTAAATAATAAAAGCCAAATAATAATAAATTATATTCTTCTATGGCAAAAGAAAGTTCCGGCTGAATTCAGGGGATCAGCTAGGAGATCATAGCTGGAGGGAAATGTATTCTTTGTCTTTTTCCTCATATGAAAAACTACTATATCTGTGTTTTACAATATCAAATAAAACCTATCAATGCAGTGTCTAGCATTTCAAATAAATCACCGCCCTTGAGGAGTTAGCAGCCCAAGGAGTTTATGTATCACTGTGTCCTACACAAGACTGAAACACCAGGCCTCTGGACCACTCTCTCCATGCGTCTGGGTACAGACTGCTATGTTTCTGATACCGGCAGACTCCTGACACTGACTTCCCGATGCTTCTGCGCATGTGAACATGAATGTCCTGAAGAATCCCTTGGGGGCCGAGGCACTTTGCTTTGCTCCTGCGGGAAGCATTCTCTTATCTGGGTCTGGCTGTCTTGCATCAGGAATGAGCTGTAAGTCACCCCTGGCGGGCTGTGGCTGGAATGAGGCAGAAAAACTTGAGACTTTGCTTCAGAGTAGTGTGGCTCTACCTGCCTTCCCACACCTTTAACCTTTAACTCGTAGTGATCCCTAGATCCATTCATGCATTTTTCCCTTCTGGAGAGGATCTGGACGGAGAAAAACAACATATACTAGTGGTCAGCGGAGGCACTGAGGACCTAGGGATTTTGTGTTTGTGGTTTCCAAATTCAGCCCATCCTCATGATTCATGAATTCATATTTGCAAATTGTCTACTTGCTGAAGTGTGTTTGTAACCTGCAAATCAATACTCAGGGCACTGAGTATTAGGGCCCTGGCACAATACTTTTCCAACATGGACTTACGCAGAGCAGCAGACCTCATTGGCTCAGAACTTTCCCAGCTGAGGTCAGACAAGGCTGTGTTCTGCTTTCTTGGTTGTGCCCTCATACTGTGGTTTGGTGTTTGGTGTTTCCTAATTCAGTATTTGCAGCACTTTCTTTCTTTTATAAATTGCAATCTTTCACAGGCCATAACTGCTGCAAATACTGAGAATAGGCTGTAGTTTGGTAATAACAGACAGGGCCTTGGGTATAACTCTCCGCTCGGCAGTCACAGTCTCAGTGGGACCGTCTGGTCTCCTCCTCACTATCCCCTTTGCTCACTACTCTCCAAACATACCATGCTCTTTATTGTTTAGTGGTTCACCAGCCTCACTCTTGGTTTTTACCTTTTACAGGCCTGGATCGTTCCCTCATCACTACCTGAATAGCCCCTTTTAGGAGTAAGCCCCCTGCCCTCTCTCAGGAGACCTCCCCTTTCCTTTTAGAGTCAGGTATCAGCCTAGGTGTCCCACTGACCTGGGACACCCGATGGCTGGGAACATGGCTAGGCCCACCTGAATGTGATGCCCTAGACGGCTGGGCTTTGTTTTATTAACTTGTCCCATTTTGTGTTGCTGGGACCTTGTACGTGCTAGGCAAGGGGTCCACCACTCAGCAACACTCCCAGCCCTTTGTTTAGCTTTGTATCCTCGTGTCAACACAGTCCCTGACAGCAACATGAGCTTCAGAGATAGATGACATAGATGAGGGATTGCTGGCCAGTTGCAGGGCAAAAAACATTCCTGAGACACAAGTGCTGCCTCTGGAATATAGCACAGCCTGAGGTCTATGTTAGCAACCCAGAAAAGGATTAAGGTAGCTGGAAACAAACAGGCACAAACCGAAGACAAATGATGGATACACAGTAACCCTTTCTTAGGGGAAGAGAACTTGCAGTCTTTCCCTTCTGGTTTTCAAAACGTTGTTAGTCATTGTGTAGACTGAGTAGCCTTTTATTAAATACCTCTTACTCTGAGGGCGCTGTCAAACTTTATTGGAATTATGGATTCTGAGTGGGACCAGAAAGAAATGTGAGTGGTGAAGGCCATTGCTTTCTTTCCTCCTCTTGTCCTTGTCTTAATTACAGCTGAACAAAAGTCAAGAGGCCAGAAAGATCAGCAAACCTAATAATCCTGTGAGAACAACTGTTTTTTCAGTTAGCAGGAAGATAGGAGCTGAAGTTATTCAATTTCTTCTGCAAACAGGAAGGATGTAGCAAAATTATACACACAGATACACAAAGGTCCAGATACACACACACACACACACTCCTCCCATCCTTGGGCATATTATTCTTTTCTTGCTACTTGTCTTTTTAATTTCTCCCTCCAAAGCCATTTGCCAGTCACTTAACTGTCTCTTCCTGTTGCTTAGGCTCTCTGATGGCTTTTCAGTAGGAAGGCTCAGGGCCATCCCCAGAAATGCCTGTCGGTGCCTTCTCTATCCTTCTCTGCCTCCAGCCACCCCACCAGCTGCTACCCCATGGCTCTGTAGTTGTCTCATTTCATCTGAGTCATCCTGGTGCACAGCTGAAATCTCACTTCACCATCTTGCATTTGTGGAGGAGGGGCCTGTGAATGGAACAGAGTCAAAATGGAAAGTTTGAGAAGCTCTGAACCAACTTTGGGGATCCTTCTGTTCAATCTTTTCAGTTTACAGAAAGAGAAACTGATGCCCAAAGCAGGAAGACTCTGAATGATTCAGGGGAAGCAGATTTAGGCTTAGGCCTTCCTGATCCCAGTCCAGGTAGATTCCTTTGCAGCACAGCTGAACTGGTGCTTTGGCAAACCAGGAAATCCTATCCGAGGAGGGTGCTGAGATGGGGGACACTGTCTGCAGCACATCTGGCAATGTCTGGAGACATGTTTGGTTTTCATTGCTGGGAAGGGGTGCCACCAGAACTTGGAGAGTAAAGGCCACTGGTAACTAGTGCTCTGAGTCATGACCTGGTCATTTGTCCCCAGGTAGGGCCTCCTCGGCCGGCTCCTGGATGTACCTGTGTGGATCTTGCCACAGGCTGACAGCTAATCCGGGGTGCAGGGCAGAGATCAGGCTGGATGTTGACTTGTTATAGTTTTAGGGACTTATTTTTGTTTTGCTTTCTTTTCTAAGTGTGAATTTTGCATCACTCCAATAGAGTCGCTCAGTTGTGGCACAATTTTAGATCACACATATCTTTATGGCAAGGACTGTTCTGTGCATTATAGGATGTGAGCAGTGTCCCTGGCCTTTATCTACGGGATGCTAGCACCACCTCTATGACTGGTTATACGGCTGAATACTGATTCTTTATTCCTCAGTCTTATCCACGGCTTGTTCATAATTAGTACTTAGTCCTTTGACTGGTGGCTTTTGCGTGGGGTACTCCTAAGACACACGGTCACCTGGCCCAGTATAAAGGTGGGAGTTTAGGGTGCTATTGGCCTTCCTCTGCGCACCCAGAGCCATTAATTTTCTGGCATCCTGGGGGAATGTAGGGGTCACATGAGTGGTTCTGACCAATGACTTACGTAAGAAAGAGATTGATGTCATTTGTTAGAGCATTTGATTTTTGTTCAAGGCTTTTGGGGTTGTCTGTACCAGCTAAGATGATCATGGAAACTCCAACCCCCCACTGATTCCCAGGGGATCAATAACATGAATGGAATACCAACTTGGGATTTGGGCATTGTTTGTTACTGCACCCAAAACTGGCCTATCCTGACTGTTACATGTTGCATATATAGAAATCAACCCATATTCAAGCAAAATGCAGTTCAAACTAATGAGTGGTACCATTCAAATGCAGATAGGGGGTTAAGAAAGAGGATATGGAGTTAAGCATTTTATTGAGTTTAAAACTCTAGCAAGCTAAAACAAAATTGTTTGTGTTGTGTTTCAGTTGTTTACAAACTCAAGAGAGACAGGCAGAGCGTGAGCACAGGGAGTGCCCTTGGATGTGGGAGACTGACTCTCACAAGTCACAAAGGGCCTTTTGTGCCCAACAATCGCGTCTTAGAACCCACGTGCTTTGTTCATTCATTCACAGTAACTTCTTTCTGTTGCTAGTTAGAGCCAGTGACTTCGGGGTTGGAATATGTAATCAAAATTATGAACTGGCTAAATAACAAAATGTATTCTAGACAATTATAAAGACAGGAGTATATTTCTTTTTAAGGAAGACAAGCATGAAAACACAAACTAGATAAACCAGGTCTCTACCAATGAATAAAGCGAGATTATTTTAGCAAAAATGCCTTTAGTTATGGTTCCTCTGGTGGCTTAATGTATTGGTTTACTACCCCCAAAATGCCTGAGGCAGCATTAAGCCAGGATTCATTACCACTGAAGGTCAGTCAAGCATAAAGAAAAGGCATTTTGTAGTTACATGCACAAAACAGAAAAATTATATTTAATATTCATATAGCTTTTAAAAAATCTAATACTTAAACTTTAAGTCTTAAAAAAGAAGTGTGGTACCTCTGTCCAGGAAAGCTTTTCATTACCACATATTTTTTTCTTAATTTACAGATATTCATTGGAAACCCCAAGTGCTAGTTAATTTTCAGGATTCCTTTATTGTCAAGGGCTAAAAACTAGCTGGTCTATCTAGCCAAAATGCACACCCTTTCTGTGCTTGTTGGTTTGTTTTTACAAGGAGGAATTTGGAAGACTTCAAAGGGTTCTTAGCTCTGAAAACAAGAGCTGTGGTTCTCGATGAACAGAATTTTGGAGAGAAGAGTCTACTCTTTGTGTACAAATGATTCATTTTCTAAAATGCAAATGATCCCCCCAATGACATATTAACATCTAAAATAGCTTTCTTTAACATAGCTAGTTGTTGTAAAAAAAAAAAAAAAAAGATTGGGCAGTATCGTTAGAAGTGACTGTCTTGAAGGAGGGGCTCTTGGTGCTCTAGCTGGGAAATCTGAGGACTAGTCATTGAAGGCAGCATCTCGGTGGCAGGGATGAGGCAAGAAGATCTCCCAGAGTCCTCCTCACTCACCTTCTTATACATCAAGGCCAGGACATGGGCAGAACATGAATCAATGCGGAACCCATTGTTTCGTCTGCCTGGGACCAGCTCACCCTTTCAAGACCTCTTCTGTACCTCTTTTGAACCATGCAGTCTGCATGGGGTCACTTGCTTGGGTGTCCACCCCGCTGAGCATGCAAATGAGCACACATGACTCAAGCTGAGGCAGCTTCTTGGAATTTTCTAGATGGAGCTGGAGGAAGTGGTTCCTCTATGGTGGCCTCACTGGGAAGACATGAACTCTCCTTACTCCACTGGTGGCCCTACTTCAGGCTTGTGGAGAAAACCCTTGTTTCTTGTTAGAGAAACTAGAATGGAGGGGTGGTCTAGTAAGGTTTGAGCCTGGATCGGCCCTTTCTTGCCCTGCTTACCAGTACCTCCCTAAGTATGAAGGGGTCAACCACTGCCAAGGGTGAGTTGGACTTGTGGGGAAGCAGGCTAAGGGAAGCTGTGCTGCAGTGTGTCTGGGTGTCCAGCCTTGAAAAGGTAAGTGGACCCTAAGCCGTGAGAGATGTGGCCAGGTCTAGAGTCCACTCAGGAAGGGCAGGCAGAACCAGTAACATTCCTCCGACCTACTGGAGAGTCTGGCTAAGTTTCCCAGACTGGGCTCAAACCTGGATTTGCTTGTTTGTTTCTTTGTTTGTTTTTGAGACAGAATCTTGCTACGTAACGTAGTCCAGGCTGGCATCAAACTCAATATGTAGCTCAGAATGGCCTTGACTCTCTGTGATACTCCTGCCTCAGCTTCCCAGAATGCCACCCATGCACTTAAACCATCCGGAGGCTGCGTCCCAACTCCTAGCTCCAGTCCACAAGGCCATAGCTGGTGTCACCCTGGCTTTCTATCTCATTTCCCTTTATATTAGGCAGTCAGAGGGACTCCCTACAGAGGCGAGCTGTGAATGATGATTTAGGGTGAGCTGTGAATGATAAGGGTGAGCTGTGAATGATAAGGGTGAGCCGTGAATGATAAGGGTGAGCCGTGAATGATAAGAAGGAGGCCACTAGTGCAGATGTAGCACGAGCTTGCTGGTCAAGGGACGGCAAGAGCAAAGGCCCCAGGTTAAACATTGACTGGGGCTTGAGGAATTAAGAGACACCAGTGTGGTCTGGACATTGTGATGTCACAGAGCTCAAGCAGGGAAGAGGCAGTTTAGGGCAGAGGCTCACAGAACAGAGGTAGAAAAAGTATGGAGAGCCCTGACCCAACTCTTATTTTAAAGACAGCGAACTACAGAGCAGAGAAGATTAGCACCTGTTTTAAAATATTTTTAATATTAAAAACCTGCGCAAGTAATACTTGAATGCTTTATTAAAAATCTGAAGAACACAGAAAAGTCAAAATTTCCTTTGTTACCACCTCTATCTGTCTTGCCTGCTTCAATCTCCAGCCCCACTGTCCTTTCCAGAGGGAACTCTTCTGGCCAGTGGGGAGGATATCATATACATTTGTGTATATACATAAATAAAGACTGGTTTTTATTTGTGATTTGCCTCTATATCATTGAGATCGCAGTGTATATATAGTTTTGTAATTTGCCTTTTTCTTTCTCTTTTTTATAATGTCTATATTGCTCTGGCTGGCCTTGAACTCTTGGACTCAAGCCATCCTCCTGCCTCAGCCTCTCGTGTAGATGGGACCGCAGGAACATGGAACCAAGCCTGGCTTATAGCTCACATTTTTGTTTCGGAAACTTTTGCATTTTTGTTCACTTTGATGTATTGCATTCTTTTGACCTGCTGAATAATATCTCTTGGTTGGATACTCTATCATTTGACCTTTCCTCTGTGGGTGACCATTTCAGTTACTCCTGATGGTAACAAATAGGACTCTGAATAACACCCTTGGACATGCCTGTTTGGGGTCAGTGCCAGGGTTTAGGTAGGATAATTAGCACACCATGGAATTCTTGTGTATAGGGTTATGCACGATGGATTTTTAAAAAAGATTTATTTTTATTTGTTTATTTAGTTTTTTTGCAATGCTGATTATTGAGCCCAGAGCCTCACATATGCTAGGTAGGATGTGGCCGCCACTGACTTATAACCTTGACTAAGCACAACCTCATGCGCAATGAATTTGTAACCTATAAGGCCAAAGGGCTCTCCAAAGAAATTATGTAAAATTGCCCTCCTACCAAGAATACCTAAAACAACCTGCCACCTCTCAGCACCCCCACTGCCTAATAAACTTTATAATTCTTGTCTCTCTCATGGGTCAACAGTGATATCTCTGTCATTCTCTGCTACCATTGTGATAGTAGCAATTGTTTACCTTTTTATTTTGCAATAATTGTAGGCTTGCAGAAAAGTTGTTAAAATAGAGCTCCTGTATACCCTTCTCTTCACTTTTCCCACTGTTAGCAATTTATACCATCCTAATACAATGACCAAGACTAAGAAATTGACACTGGTACTGAAGCACAACAATGAACGGAATTCCCAACAGAACACCGGACAAGGAGTTTAGGAGCCATTTGTTTGCTGGCATCTCCACAGGGGACTCATGTCACCCTGAGAGCTCCAAACAAAGATTTGTTTCCCACTTTTATATTGCTTCTCTTCTATGGGGTGATTTTTCATTGGAAATCGGTGTGAAATGGGGTTGCAGAAGCGGAGTAGTGATTAAGAGTACACAGTGGTCAAGGGAGAGTGGGGATTTCTGGTGGAACTTTCCAAGAATGCTGTGCTCTGCTAACATTACTTTATAGCTGTACCTGCACATAGCTGAGGACATAATCACCAGTTTGCTCAGGGAGCTTAGCTGTATAATTAACCCATAGTTATCCAGTTTCACCCAGAAGGTGGTTTCCTCTCTCATTCCCTGTCTGAAACTCTGCTGAAGAGCCTCACTCTTTAAATCAACTTTCCTCATTGTGTTTTATCTTATCAATATCCATATTTACATAGGCTTCTGTAGATTGATATCATTTAGCCCACAAAATATGGAAGGTTATTTTCCGTTCTACACTATTTCTATCATAGAGTTCAAGAGCCACATTGTCACCAGTAATGGGACAATCAAGAAGATTCCCGTGATAGCAATGATTCTTCCCACCATGGTTTTAAAACTACCTAAAGCTGAGAACCATTCTCTGAGTATTTCTCCTAGGTTCCATCCTTTTCAGGTCTGCACTAGTATATGGCTAACTCCTGCATCTTCCTAGTGAGTTCTTCCTCACCTGTCCTTGCTTATCTATTTGAAGGCAACAGTTAGTTAAATTGAACTTCCTGCAAGCTTCTCCTTCTTTGGCTAGTAAGTTATCTAGTGCCAATCTTATTTTTTTCTCCTTTGGTACCAGGAATCAACCTCATGCCCTTGAGCTTGCCAAGCAGGCACTGTGCCAATGAGCTATATCCCCAGCTTGCCAATCTATTTTGATAGATTGCATTTTGGGTTTTTGTCTGTCACTTGGCTAAGAGATTCAGTGTATGGGTGGTTTCATTGGTTATGATTTCTAGTGCAGCTTGTAGTTTAATTATTTAACATAAAAGTGGGAGTTCAATATTCGCACACTCCATCCTCTGAGCAAGTGGCTGACCCATAGAATTGGATTATTCTCTCTGGTAGCCGTTCATCATCTTTCCAATTAGGCTGGGCAATCAGTGAGGGCTATGGCAAAGAGCAAGGTTAGGAACCCAAGTACGGTTAGAGACAAGTTCCTCACAAACAGTCTCAAAGGAAAGTGTCTTCCCTAGAGGAGTGTCCTCAGGCTTATGCCCTGTGACTAGAGTAGGGCTACTGTTTCTCAGTGATGTTCCCAAGATCGAAGTTGGTGTCCTTCAGCCCCACGTGGGTCTCCTCTGGGATGGGATGAGTCTGGTGTCACAGTGGGGATCCCCAGAGCACCTCCACTCTGGAGTTGCTGCCCTTTTCACTTGACTGTGGTCGACCCATGTGGGAATTCCCTCCACTTGGACTGGGAGCACAATAGGTAAGGCCTGAACCCGTGTAAATCCTATTTCCTGGCAAAGCTTATTTAGCCCTGTCTATTGGGCCCTATTTATCCTCTTTACCTTTCCTGTATGCAAATTCCAATTAATTCCCAAAGTTCATGCCACTTCCCAGACCACTGAACCCACAAAGGCAGGTCCATAGTCAGATGCCCTGCTTAGAGGGCAGCCAGGCTGTCACTTCTTGGGCCTTTTCAGTTCAGCAAGGAAAAGCTTCAACCCGGTTGGACTAGGTGCGAACCATGATCAGGAGGTAGTGGAAACCCACATTTGGGCAGTTTTGTGAAATCAACTTGGAAATCTTCAAATGGTGCTGACCCTCCCTGCTCTTTGAACCTCTGTCAGGGTCCCCAAGCTGACTTTGGGGTTACACCGGGTGGAGTGACACAGCCCTGAATGATCTGTTTGGGCAGGGCAGTCCTCCAGGAGATGTAGAAATACTGGTCAAGCAAAATTTCTAGCTTTTTTCTTCCTAAGTGAGTGGTCTCATGAGCTGTCTGTACCAACTGGAGCCCCAGGCAGGTGGGCACCACAACTGGACTGTCCAGGAGCCTACACCAGTCCCTTAGCTGTTCAGTCCCTTAGCTCCCCCTTCTTGTTCCAACCATTGAACCTTTTTTAGTGTATGCATTGGTTTCTCATCGGCTTCCAGGGAACTGTGGCAAGTAGTATAGCGTCTGGTCTCACACTGGCCACCTTGGCCTCACGGTCAGCCTTGTTGTTCCCCAGTTGCCCTTCAGATTTTCATTCATGGTGCCCTTTGCCATGGACAACAGTGACTTCCTTGAGAACCCAAACTGCTTGTAAGAGTTGAAGAGTATCTTGGGGGTGGGTACTTGATTTCTTTGTCCGCTGCCGTGAGCAGGCCTCCTTTCCCATGTACATGTAGAGTCACACTTAGAGTCAGTGTAGATATTTAGTCTTTTCTACTTTCCTAACTCAGCACTCAGGTTAGGGAGATTAATTTTCTCCTCTGTGCTGAGGTTCCTTGTGGCAATGGTCAGGATTCTATGAATCCTGTTAGGGTGACAGCCGTGTAGCCAACCTGCCTCCCCCATTTTTGTCTACATTTCAATACCATGCTACTAACAACAGACTTTATTCAGATATCATCAATTTATTTTAAATGCTGTTTCTCTAGTTACTAGAGAGCTTGGGCATCTTTTCATATGTTTTTCTGACCATCTGTATTTCTTCTGCAAAATGCTTACTCAGATTCTTTGCCCATTTTTCCCTCTTGGGTTGCTTGTCTTGCTAATGTTTTATGGAGGTTCTTTAAAAAGTCTTCCAAATTCATGCAGCTAATTAATGGGAGCTGAGAAAAAAAATCCAAATCTAATCTAATTACCTGTTTCTGCCACCAATGCTCTGCTTACAATTCTCCCTGACCCACAGGAGCTTCCTTTCTCCCTTGGCTCATGTCTCCTCAGTTGTCACAGCCACAGTATTATCAGTAGTCCTCAAGAATAGACAGCTAGGGCTGCTTGGTTCTCACGTCACTCATTGCTGAATTAATGACTCTAATGCTGTGCAGCCTGGTCTTGCCTGGCCACGGCCTGCTTTCTGGAACCTCATTTCCTCCAGCCCTGAGACAGGCTGCACAGAACGCTGGTGGCCTAAGCCCAGGAACGCACCATTTGGCTCATTGTCTCCTCCTTAATTGCTGTCCTGACAATTGCAAAACCTCCTGCCCTGGCAGAACAGAAGCTGCAGAAGGGGCTGTACACAGCCCAGGGCACCAGATCCTGCAATGCCCGGGTTGCCATCAAAGAGTCTTGACTCCCCTGAGGGCATTAGCTCATCCCCCAGCAGCAGTGCTGTAGTGGACAGGACTGGAGGGCAGTGGTAGACATGGCCAAGGGGTGCAAAGGCAGCACGTTGTGGCTGCTCCGGTCACATGGAGCCATTGCTTCCTGGAGAACAGGAGCCCTGCCTGGCTTCACTGAGATTCCCTCTCTGGCTCTAACATGGGGTTAGCCAAAGATCATGCCATTTGTAGTTGATTTGTCTGAAATATGTTACATGTACAAAGTATGTGGGTGATGTACTGGGTTGAATGGTTATACACCACCCCTATACAACGTCCACCTGGAGCCTGTGAATGTGACCTTGTTTGAAAAAAGGGTCTCTGCGGATATAATTGGTTAAGAACCTAAAGATGAGATCATCCTGGGTTATCCTTGTAGGCCTTAAATTCAGTGACGAGTGTCCTCAAAAGAGACAGACAGAGAGAGATTAACAGACAGACAGAGAGAGACTGAGACACCGAGAAAGGGGGAGGCTGCATGGACACAGGGGTAGACACTGGAGTTACAGGGCCACAAGCCGGCGAGTTCCTGGTATTACCGGAGAGCGGGAGTCTGCCTGGAGCCTGCAGAGGGAGTGCAGTCCCTCTGGCGCCTGAACTTCAGACCTTGGGCCTCCAGGAGTTAAAAATAAACCTCTGTTGTTTTAAGCCACCCATTTGTTACAGCAACCAATGGAAACGAGAGGTAGGAGCCGATCAGTGCAGCAAAACTCAGAATTCTCAGGTGGAGACAAAAATCACCAGCCCCTTTGTTGTCTAAGTGTAAAAAAGCGGGAGAGGAGAGGAAATGCCTTGTTCTGTACTAACACAGGGCTGCCTGGGCGGCAGCTTCCTTGGCTCTCTCCGTAGGTGATGGGGGATGAGCAGGAGCCTGGCCCTTCACCAGGGAAGGCAGCCAGAAGTCTTCTCTGAAAGGCGGAGGGCGGGAGGATGGGACTCATTCTAAGCACCAGTGGGAAGCAGGTGTCATTTTCTTCTCCCCAGTTTCTCTGTATCTCCAGGTAATATTTTAACCCACACAGTCACCTCTCTGACTTGGGAATTTTATGACATGGGCTGAACATTTATGCTCCCTCCAACCTAGCTTAACCTAACTCCAAGATGATGGTTTTAGAAGGTGGGGCCTGGGGAGGAGATTTCATGGGCATAGAGCCCCGTAGGTGAGGTTAGTGCTCTTATAAAAGATGCCCTTATAAAAGAGCTTGCTCACCTCTTCCACCATGTGCGGTATAACCAAAAGGTGGCTAAGTGTGAACCAGGTTTTCATTAGACACTGAATCTGAATCTGCCAGTGCCTTGATGGGTTATTAACTTCCAGAACTGTAAGAAATACTTATCTGTTGTCTGTAAGTCACCCAGTCTATGGTGTTTTGTTATTGCAGCTCAAATGGACTAAGATGAGGTCCCACAGAGGTGACTGCTTGTCCCCAAGCAGTAGGAGGAGGCTGCTGGGTCTTCTGCACCCACTCCCTGTTCTCTCCCTCCCTCCCCATCTGACCTTTGACCTAAACCAGATCTCAGGCTAGTAGGGCAAGGTCCTGGCCAAATACATAGTCAAACAATTGAATATGGCTCCTTTTCCAGCCAGTACCAAATGACAATGCAACTTCCACCCAACACTCATACTTCTGAGCCAGCCCAACCCCCAGGCAGCCATGTAGGAGACTTGAGCAGGCAGCGAGTTGAATGCCTAGGAAGGACAAGAGAAGTGAGAGCTGGATCTATGGTGCACCAAAGGCATTCGAGGATACCACAAGAAGAAATCAGAAGTCCAGAAAGTGAGACTGCCCAAGACATGACACCAAAAATCAGAGTCCAGAGAAAGTGCAGGCTTGACTTAGATATCCCAGGCTCTGCCATGGGACAGAGGTATTATGACTGGGTAACCTTTTGGTCTGGATATTTTCATTTCCAGGCTCAGACCTAGAGTCTGAATCACCCTCCTATATGGTTCTCAGGTGCTGACCCTCAGAAACTATGAGATAATAAATGTGTAGTACTATTTTAGGTTGCTATGTTTGGGTTAATTTGTTATGCAGCAGTAGTCAACCACTATACTGCATATGACAGAAAGTAAATAATCACCCATCTCTCATCTCCAATATCCAAGAGGCATAAGAAACATAGAAGCTTCTCAGGTATTGTTTTAGTTTTTGGACAAAAAATGGGAATATAATTTTTCTTTTTGCCGCTAACTGTATATCCTGAAGTTGGTTCTGTATTAATAATATATAGATCTTAATCCAATTTGGTGACTGCACAGTATCTCAAAATGTCATGACTTGTCAGTGGAATGTAAACCACCAGTTATCAAAGGATGACCCAAGACCTTGAACACAGTAAGAAACAGATGCCACCCTCCCTGTTACTCTTATCATGGAGACTGACTTGATGACCAGAGGGCCCAGACTGAGCCATGGGCAGGTGGGCTTCCCTGGCAGCATCAATGAGCCCCTCCTCTTTGCTCCCCCAGTGTGTGGTCCAGGCCTCTACAATAACCCTTGGGGTTTTAATTGTTTGCACAAGCACTCAGCTGCTTGCCACCTCCAGGACAGTGCTTAACCAACTGGACCAAATCCATCCTACTGTCTGCTTTTATAAAGTCACATTATAATACAGCTATGCTTATTAGTGTTCTATTGCTGAAGAATAAATTATTATTCTGTGGATCAGGAGTGAGTGGTGGCTTAGCTGATGAACACCCAGGGTGTCACCAGGCTGAAATAGAGGCATCAGGGACGGGGCTTCCTGAGGTTCAGGCTCTTTAAACTCATTCAGGTTGAGAGAAGAATTCAATTTCTATGGTTGTGGGACTAAGGGTGCATTATCCTACTGTCGCCTGGAGGTCACAGTCTGCTCCCTCTGTGGACCCTTGCACAATGTGGCAGTTTGCTTCACCTCTGATGCCATCAGGGAGCTTCTTCACTGTCCACCATCTTTAACCTTGAAACTTTCTGCAAAGCGCCAACTTGATTACATCAGGCCTACCTGGGATGATCACTTGTTTGATTAACTTAGACTCAACTGATTCAAGACTTCACTTATATCTGTGAAATCCTTCAGTTTGCCGCATGGCTTACCCTGATCATGGGAGAGATATCCCTTTGTATTCACATCTTTTGCCTGCATTCAGGGGGAGGGCCTCATACAGGATAGGGGCACTGGCAGAGGGCCACTGTGAATTCCACAGAGGCCCAGACTTTCTTATCTACTGGTTATGAAGGATAAGCAAATGAATAGTTGAGCCTAATGCCAAGACATGGCTGAGGTAGAGTCTCTAAGTGTGCATTTCTAACAAGTTTTTAGGTGATGTTGAGTTTGCTGGACTGGGGACCACTTTTTGAGAACTACTTTCTATAGAGCTATGCTTTTGAAACTTGAATATATACACCATCTTCCATGCATCCTGTTCCAATGCAGACCGTGATCAGGTAGAGCCAATGTCCTAGGGGATTACCATTTTCACCAGCTGCCTTGGTCCTTTCAGCGTCCTTCCAGCCACAGCTGATGGAACAATGGATGAATGCCTGTGGCAAGAGGGCATGGGCTTGCTCACAGCCAAGGACAGGACAGGACAGGACAGGGCAGGAGGCAGGACCAAAAGTTGATCTATGCCAGGGAGAATCTCTCTCAAAATTCTGAATGGTGGCTGAATAGATACCAATGTAACTGGCAGTGGGCCAGTGCTACCAGAGGCACAGAACAAAACAAGTAAGCAGAGGCAGCCAGCTCAGTGCGGGCAGGAGAGGAAGTGGAGGCAGAGACTGCAGCCTGCACAGGGAGAGAGCTTTCGGATTCCTAATTCCCATGAGCCCCAGTCGGGCTGTTTGCCCTTCTGTTCCGAGAGATGCCTGTAATTGACTCTTGTGGCCTAAGTTCCTTTGAGTGAGTTCTTATTCTCTGAAGCCCCGAAAACCTTTATGAGAGCCTGCATCTGAGCTCCTCTCTGCCCATCCTTTACAATGATTCAGTCAGAAACCGTATTTTGCTGACGTTCAGCTCCAGGACCTCGGACAGGGCCCAGGCCGCGGACAGAATCAGGGACATCTGAGTGCAGCAGGGCAGAGACAGGAAAGAAACCTCATGTGCAGGTGAATGGGCGCTCACAGGAGGCAGGCTGGCTGGCAGTGGGCAAGGCTGGCCATGAGTGACCTGGAACACGACGTACAGCAGCTGGGGCTGGTTTCACAGCCTCGAGGCAGGCACTGAAGATCCTGCAGATGGAGAGAGACTGCAAATAGTAGTTGTGTCCTTGGGTATGATGGCAAAAGTTTGTATAAGCCCAGCTACACAGGAGGCTGAAACAGGAGAATCACAAATTCAAGGCCAGTCTGGATCTTGTTTTTATCTTTTAAAATAAGATTTTTAAACAGACTTGGTATAGCTCTATGGTAGAGTGCATGCCTAACGTGCAGGGGCCCT
>PVJX010035723.1:0-18042 GCA_004027295.1 Dolichotis patagonum | reverse complement strand
GTGCTGAAGGACATCCTAGAGATAAAAATGACCACAATCTCCAGAACAACAGAAAGAAATCATCAGGCTGGACAAGAAAGTAAACAAGGGAGAAAATCAGGAAACTAACAATAGGAACACAACATGTCAAAGTCAAGCCAGTACATATCAGTTATGCCCATCAATGCAAATGGCCTCAATTCACCTATCAAAAAAAAAATAGATGGACAGAATGCATCAAGAAACAGGATCCTACAATATGCTGTATACAAAAAACACATCTGACTCAAAAAGAAACTCATAGATTGAAAGTCAAAGGGTGGAAAACAGTATTCCATGCAACAGGAACCCAGAAAAAAAGCAGGGGTAACTATTCTATTTGCAGACAATGTGAACTTCAAACCTAAAATGATTAAAAGAGCTAAAGAAGGTCACTACATACTTGTTAGTGGAAAAATTCAAGAGGAAGAACTAACAATTATAAATACATATGCACCAAGCACAGGAGCACCCAACTATGTAAGACAGATACTAAAGGACATGAAAAACAAAATACACAAGAACATGATTATTACAGAGGACATTAACAGCCCATTGTCACAAAGAGATAGATCAACTAGACAAAAAGTCAGCAAAGAAATAATAGAACTGAATCATACCTGTGAGCAATTGGACTTAGTAGATGTTTACAGAGTGATCCACCCAACCACATCAGAATACACATTCTTCTCAGCTGCCCACAGGACATTCTCCAAAATAGACCGTGTATTATGCCATAAAATATTCTTAAGTAAATGCAAAGATTTTGAAATTATCCGGTGCATACTGTCTAACCATAGCACACTGAAATTGGAAATTAATTGCAAGAGAAATTGTGAAACCTGAATAAACACATGGAAATTAAATAACAACCTTCTGAACAACCAATGGACTACAGATGAAATTAGAGAAGAAATAAAACAATACCACAAATCAATGAAAATGTGGAAACAACATACCATAATCTGTGGATGTAATGAAAATGATCTTAAGAGGAAATATATAGCAATAAATTGTCATATCAAGAAAACAGAATGAGCACAAATAATCTAATGCTTCATCTCAAGCGTCTAGAAAAAGAAGAGCAAGTTAAACCCTAAGCTCATAGAAGAGAGGAAATAGTAAAGATTAGAGCAGAAATCAATGCAATTGAATATTAAAACAATACAAAGAATTAATGAATCAAAATTTGATTTTTTGAGAGAATAAACAAAATTGACAAACCTCCAGCTAACCTTATCAAGAAAAAGAAATCAAAAAACCAAATTCACGCAATAAGGACTGAAAAGGGGGAAATTACTACAGATCCCATGGAAATTCAAAAGATCATGAATACCTACTTTGACAATCTCTACTCATATAGAGAGGAAAACACAGAGGTAATGGACAGATTTCTAGAAACATATGAACTACCAAAGCTCAACCAAGAAGATATAGCAATTTTGAATAACCCAATATCAGCTATTGAAATTGGAAATGTGATTAAAAATTTACCAAAAAAAAAAAAAAAAGTCCAGGTCCTGATGGATTCACAGCTAAATTCCATAAGACATTTAGAGAAGATTTGATGCCAATGCTCCTTACACTCTTCAATGAAATTGAAAAGGAAAGAATCCTCCTTAAATCATTTCTGGAGGGAAGTATTACTTTCATACCAAAACCAGAGAAAGACCCAACCAAAAAGGAGAACTATAGGCCAGTCTCACTAATGAACATAGACACAAAGATTCTCAATTAAATACTGGCAAATAGAATGTAACAAATCATCAAGAAGATTATACATCATGACCAAGTGGGGTTCATTCCAGGAAAGCAGGGATGGTTTAACATATACAAATCAATAAATCTAATACACCACATCAACAGAGCCAAAAACAAAAACCACATGATCATCTCAATAGCTGCAGAAAAAACTTTCAATAAGATTCAACACATGTTCATGTTCTGTAATTCTAATGGGCTTTCCTTGATAGGTGAGTTTTGTCTTTTCTCTAACAGCTTTTAGTATTCTGTTTTTATACTGTATGTCTGAGATCTTAATTATTATGTGTCTGGGTATATATTTATGTTGATTGTGACTGTTTGGCATTCTATATGCCTCACTTATCTGCATATCAGATTTTTTTTCCACATGTTTGGGAAATTTTCTGCCATTCTGTGAATAGTTTACCTATGTCATTTGCTTTGACTCAAGCATCTTCACTGATGCATATAAGCCTTACATTATTTCTCTTGGCATCATCTTAAAGTTGTTGTATTGTTATTTCATGCTGCTTTGTTATTTTTAAAAGTTTTATCCTTTCATGCTTTCTGATTGTGATCCTTTCCTCAAGGTCTGAAATTCTATGCTCAGCTTCATTTAAATGGTTTTGCCAACTTTCATTAGAATTTTTTGTTTCTTGGATGTCTCTTTGAGTTTGTTTCATTAATTCTTCTTGGTTTCTATATTGTTAATTCAAGGTTTCAATGAGTTTCCCATGCCCCTGTACTTTTTTTACCTATTCCTTCTCTAGCTGTGCTGAGCAACTCCTTTACTAAGGTTCTTATTTTTTTCTTTACATGAGAGATTACATTTAATTTGACTTTCTCTATAGCCGCATGGATTTAATTTTTACTTCACTTGCTATCTTTTCAGAGATTTCTGGTGTGTGACTTTTGAAGTCCTCTGTTTCAGTGTCTCCTGTACTTGCTCCTGTTGGACTAGACGTGTGACATTACATTTTGCTTTTTTTGTTTTGCCATTTTCCCCTTTTGGGTTAATATTTGGTCCTTCAATCCCACTAGTGTCAACTGTTGGTAGTGTGTATCTTAAGGTCCTACTGTAAAGTTGATATTTGTCTAATTGCTGGGTCCCACAATGGAGAGATGGGCCAGTCACCTGAATTCCCCCTGCAGGACCTGTTGGGTGAGTCCTATGTTCTTCCTAGGCTGACAAGCCTAGGAGTATTGATGGAAATCAACCCTTAGTTCCTGCTGTTATTATGTCTTCGGGCTGTTCAGAGTCACCATATCTCCCTGTTTATAGTGTTTGTCTTGGCTGAGATGCTACTGTGTCTCTGAGTGTCTTATAGGCCCTTTTAATTTTCTTCAGATTGGGAGAGGCCTTATTGGCTCCCTCCTCAACCTACCTGATGTTTTCTGTTTGGAGGAAGGACTCACCCACACTCTTGCCAAGCTCACCAATGGCCTACTGCTGGAGGGGGCTTCACTATTGCTACTGGTTAGCCATGAAGGTAGCAAATTCTATTCCTACTTTAGGGGCAAACTCACCTCACTGATGGAAACCTGCCAAGTTCTTCTGTTTGGATGAAGGGTTACTGATTCTCCTCTTGATACAACATGGTTGATCCACTGCAGTCCAAGGTTCTGGGGGGAGGAGTGAGAACCAAAGATCAACAGCAATACTAGGTCCAGTAGGTGGGAGGGTCTCCGATGGAAGCAGTGGGACTATGGGGGCATCCACCACTGGCTGGAGTTCCTGGGTTCCTAGGTGGGTGGCCCAGATGGTGGGGGCACATTAGGGGCCCCAGTCTGCTCCAGCCCTACACGCACTGCTAGCTGGGATTCCTGGGTCCTGAGGTGGTCAACTGGGATGGCAGGGGGCATGGGAGGGACCCAGATCTGGCCCAGCCCTGTGCTCGCCACTGGCTGGAGTTCTTGGGTCCCGAGGTGGTCAGCTGGGATGGCAGGGGGTGCAGGAGGGGCCCAGGACTGTACTGTACTTTTTAAAAGGGTATCTTCCTGTTTGGAAAATACATTCTTGGATCCTTAATATTATGGTATCTTGATGAACACCTTATTGGAGATGTGACTCTTGAAATGAGGAGAAATGTTTGTGCTTGAGAGAAAAGAAACAAGAAAGGAGGAAGGCAGGGATTGTAGAACCACCTGAAGATATGGGCATGACTCTCCAAAGGGAAAAAAAACCATGCATACTCTTAGTGATAGAGAGCCCAAATAATTAGAAAAAAGAAAGATGAGTGGCATTTATCTGAGGTTCCTGTGTGCTATGGTATAAGCCCCTTCCAAGTCATCCAGCACCTCTGAAAATTCTATAGACTTTACATGCTTTGTATGAGCATATTTTTTTATTGATAAGATATGGTTTGTATTTTAGTTGACTCTGGATCTGAGGCTGAAGGACACTGGAGGCCAAAATGATGTTAAGAATATAGACTATTCCTAATCTCTGACCTCATCTTTGTGGCAGAGTTGAGGAAGACTCACAGCTTCTCTGAGCACAGCTCAGGTCAGCCTTTCCAAGATCCCACAGGAAGGAGGACCAGATGACATTGGTGCACAGTCACAGGGGGATTGGGAGCACTAAATCACTCTGTAAAGTTAAGATATCATTACTCTCTGTACAATAAGTTGTATCAAAATTTACTTCTGGTACAAATTTTGTCCTATTCTATACAATAACATTTTTTAGAAAATTACATTTTAAACTCATGTGTTTTTATAAGATTAACTTTATCTTATCATCTTTGAGGTCTATTTTCAAATAAATTACATTTGAGTAACAAGTTGTTAATTTGTAAATGAGTACTTTATGAAAGTAGGAGGGACTATCACATTTTGTGGAAGACAAGCTTGTCACTGAGACAATGATGGGTTTAAATTTTCCTCACTTAGTGTTTACATGAAGTTTAAATGCTTGTGCTAGAGGCACAGATCATACCATTTTATAATTTAATTATTTCCCTTACTTCACAAAGAGGCATGTTGGAAATTCAATTGAATTATTTATTTTACCAGAGGCTATTATCTGGAATGTAAGTTTAAAGAGTTAGAGAATATCTGGCCAGTAGCACTCAGGTAGAAGGATCAGATAAGACCTTTATGGAAATTATTTGTTTAAATCATAAATTCCTCCTCATTGTTATGGTTTGTGTTTGGACATTCCCCCAAAGTCCCATGCAATTATGGGGGTGGGCTTTGTGAAGATTGCTGAATCTAGAGTTTGTTATTGGTCTAGTTCTGAGATTGGGAGTGTGGGTGCTATACCCAACCTATGTCAGTGTAGCCTGAATACAACATAAGGGAAGAATAGAGGCTAGCTCCTTCCCTTTTTCCTTTTGTTGTTTTTGCTGTATTCTACCAACATGAACTGTTGCCCCTCTGTCATACCATCATACCTTGGAGCCTGCCAATTATGGACTGAAACTGCTACAAATTATGAGCTAGTTAAACTTTTCATCCCTTGATTTTGGGTGTCAGGTATTTGTCTCAGCAATGAGAGAAAAGAAGCCAAGACACTCATCAACCTAAAAAATTAAAATATTTTATAATTTTATTCTAAAAATTATCTCCTTTATATATTTCTGACTTCCATAAAAATATAAGAGCTTTCATTATTTTTAGTATATAGAAGTGGCAGTCTGTAAGTTTGAGTTAAGAAAAGTAATTACATGAAGTATCAATATTGCCAAATTAGTCTGTCTTATTTAAGTCATTTAATATCTTAATTTTAACATGTATCTATACTGAAAGTATGCATCTGATGATTTAAGAAAAAAAAAGTTAAAAGCTGAGTATGTTTTGTAATTTGCTGTCCTAGAAAGTAAGGATTTATTTTTTGAGAAATTTTAAGATGGAAAAGTAAAGAGGAGCATAATGCTACTTCTTTGGTCACAATGGGTTCTTGCTGGCTGGGATCCTTATGTTTCTTGTTATCTTGGATATATTCTTGTAAAACTTGTAGTAGTTATTTGCGAAAAAAAAAAAAAAAGAATTTGAAGCCTAACGGAGGGCATATAATTATAGTACTATTATTATGGATCTTGGTATAATCCACTATAATCAAAGTTCTATACTCTCTGATTATATGTCCAATTGTTCTACCAGCTTTGAGACAGTTGCTTGGAATGTTCTTGAAAACTAATTTTCCCCCTTATCAGTTTTTTATGAAATCTACTTCAGCATTTACTGTAAAATCTTGATGACTTTGTCCTTCAGACACTCATTAAGTTCTATATAAATCTTCATATAAGAAATTTATTTTAGAATTTAGATCCTAACTTTCCACACCAACAGAGAAAAATGAGAAATCAGACAAAAACATGAGAAATAACTCAGAAAAAAATTCTCAGGGGGTAGAACTGTCTTTCACCAATCTGGCCTACAATATTTTTATTTTTCCAACTAAAATGTTCTACTCTTCATCTGTGAGGATTCTATTTTATCCTCAGAGTTGGAGAAGAACTCATAGTATCAGACACATACTGTGTACCCACTTCCTGTGCCTGTGGCAGACAGTTCTAGTTTTTCTTATAACAGCCTAAACAGACTAAGATAGTAGTTGAACCCAGCATTTTTGTCTCACAGTTTTTCAAGGAAAACAAAAATAATTCTAGTTTCTGTAAATATCCCTAGATAATTTACAAAAGTTTACATATTGATTATTAAATTAGATACTAACTACAGACCAAAGCAGTACATTGTGATGCTATTTTTACAAAAGAAACATGAAAAGGAAAGTGATTTATGTTGTGTCACACTGACAACATGCTAGGAAAGAATATCTACATTAACTAGAAATGTCAGAGACTGTAAATTATCAGAGGATTGGTTTTTCCAAATTCTCATAGCTAGAAAGTCTACGATTAAAAACAGAAAGGATTGGTTTCTGGTGAGGCTCTGTCCCTGGCTATTTCCTCATATGATGAAGAAAAAACAAGTAAGCTCTCTGGTATCTCTTGTTAGAAGGACTATTTCTATTAGCTCAGAGCCCTATCTGTATCATCTTATCTCACCTTAATTCCATAAAGGATTTATCTCCAAATACAGTCACATAGGGATTAGGGACTCAACCCATAAATCTGAGGGAAAACAGTCCATAATATTTATATATGTTTAAATGCCTACCCAGGAAGGACTGACAGTGATGTCAGCAAATCTCAACGTGGGCACTGGAGCAACATCTGTTTTTATTATGCTGTGTGCAGTGGGTTTGGGGAAGTCTGATCCAACAGAGTGCAGAGCTGGTTAGTATAGTTTTTTTGCTACTAGGAGAAATCATACTAGATTTTGAGACAAGTGATGCCAAGAGACTTGAGTGAATGGTTCAAGAAAAAGAAGTGAAGTCCAGCTCTGAAGGCTGGCTTAAAACATGTAAAGATCAGCCCCAGGCTTACTCCCTTACAAGACCCCTCTTGTGGAATACAGCAAGTTTTAGGAAGACCATTCTTAAGAATATTGAAGCCCAGAATATAGTAGGCATCATGAAACTTTACACAGAAGCATAATGATGTTGTCTGCTCATTGCACAGGTCTGTAGTTGAAACAAGAACTAGCCTCTGTTAAGCAGCTGAAGAAGTTTAGCTCATTAGATTTAAAAAGATGGAGATTTTCCTTTTCTTTCTGTTCAGCTCACTGTGCCTTTTTCTGTTTGCCTTCTCTTCATTTTCTTCTTTTTCCCTCTTCTCATTTTCTTCCTTTCTCCTTCCTCCTTGTCCCTTGCTTTTCCCTTCTTTTTTTAGAATGCTTTAGGGAACTATTTCAATAGGGCTAAAGATTAGGGAAGACTTCCTTCTTTTTGGCAGGTCTCAAACAAATGCTATATATATATATATATATATATATATATATATATATATATATATATCAGTGAATGAAATGCTCAGAGAAAGTCATTAGTGAAATTTAAAAAATATAATTGTGTTTGGTTTAGATCTAAAATGTCCCCCCAAATTTTTAGGTGTTCAAGGTGGAAGTTTTGGAATATGACTGGACATTGTAAGATGAGATCATAATTTGATGGCATTATTGGGAAATAATAGAACCTTAAGTGGTGATGGCTAGTTGAAAGAAGTGAACCATGGGAATGGTAGTTTGGGACAACATTTGGTCCCCTTCCTCTCTGGTTTATTTCACTCTCTCTGCTTTCTGACTGCCGTGAGATGAGCAGGCTTCCTCTGCCACACCCTTCTGCCATGTTGTTTCTGCAGTCATGGGCCTGAAAGCAAAGGAGCCAGCTGATCATTGACCAAAACCTCTAAAACTATGAGCCTGAATAAATCTCTCATCCCTTAAATTGTCTTTCTTGGGTATTTCATCACAGTGATGAAAATCTGACTAACATAATTTTCTTAGTTATCTCCTTAAGAAAGCATGAAGTGACAGATTTTACCTGCACTAGTTTCTAAGCTCTGACAAGTGAAATCTTGCTTCCAAATATTTCAGAAACACATTTCAGGAGAGATTTAAAAGGAGTAGAAACTCATTTCAAGAGACTCAAAATCATTTATGGTCAAGCTCTGCTGAACAATATGGTCACTCTTCTTTATTAAGATTAGTTGTGTCTTGTATATGCAATAAGAATACTTGATGATGAAGACTTTATTTACAATTTTTCTGTTCTCACTGGGGCTATGAGAGGACAATTTTCTTAATTTTCTGATAGATTTACAAATTTTTAAGTGTGCAAAATTGATTGACAAAAAGCAAGTTATAAAGAACCTTATACTTTTGTTGTCTTTACTTTGTTTTTATTTATGCACATAGCCCAGATGAGACCATGTCAAGCTTTCCAGAGAATAAGTACTCATTGTTTATCATAGGCACAAGATTGAACATGCCTTTATGTGCTTTACAGAACTGGGGAGGGGTTCCCTTTAATTGGACACAACAGCGCCATTCTGAAAATGAAATCTCAAGTAGGATGCAGAATAGCAAATAAAGAACAGATTTAAAGTGGAACAGCTTTTGATAGAGGGTAGAGAAGGGATGAGTTGAAGCAATGGGCTATAGACCCTGAGGGACACACTTTGAGAACCACTGACTTGGAAAAGTGTTTATCAGCAAACTCTGTTGCTGATGTATAGCCTATCGAGAATGGTAGAGATAGTAGGAAGGCCTCAATGTTTTGGCTTAATGTTAAAAACAGAAGAAACAGAAGTAGAAACACCTAAGTTTAGAGCTGTGTAAAATACACTAGGTTGCTTCACTATGTAATGAATTTTCTGACATTATCAGCATTGGATAAGGGGTGGTTGACAATTTTTAGAGACTCCTATATCTGAATGATCTTGCTCATACCACAGGTTTTGTTTAATTATCAAATTCAACCTGCACCTGAAAGGGGAGACTCTGGCCAAAGATTTTGGATTCCACTTGATTTTGACAACATAATTTGATTACTAACAGCAACACAGCTCACTCTCTGGTAGAAGAAAAGCATCTATATCAAAAAGATGACTGATGAACTGATGTAAATACTTACCTAAACGATCAAGTTCTGTGGTATTTTAAACCACTTGTGAGGAATTTATGTGTGTATGAGAGAGTCTATGTATTACTAATAGTTCTACACTGAGCATCTATAATAATTACAACAGAAGGCTACTCTGACCAGTTTCTTTTGAAGTAATAACTTCATATTGTTGGATGTTACACATTTTGTTGTTCATCTCAGACCCACCAAGAATTCTGACCTGCTCTGTTTCTGACCTGGGCCAGTTCACCCCTCCTTAGGCAACTTGGTAGTTCCTGGCTCCCAGGAGGTCACCATATTGATGCCAAAGTTAGTGCAGATATCTGATCCATCAGCATAGCATACTGCAGCGCAAAACTCCTGGATTCAAGCAATCCTCCCAGCTCAGCCTCCCGAGTAGCTTGGACATCAGGTGCACGCCACCACGTCCAGCCCACCAACAATTTTGAGAATAGTACTTTGAATATTTTACTACTCTACATCATTTCTAGAACCCCTCATTTTGTGCTTAGACTCTTTTGGTCAATGAAAGTATACCCAGTCATTACGTCAACTAAGAACTACTTTGTTCATCCTCAGACCACTCAGCAGAGGCACTGAGGCTATTTATCAGATATTTTCTGAATCCTATTATAGCAGATCCTGATTATGGAAGACAGAATAGAATCCTTAGGAGTTCTCATTCTTTCCAGTGATGATACAGAGTTGAGTGGAGTAGGAATAGATTTAGTTTTAGGTTCAATACTTAACAGATCTTGAGGTTTTTTTTTTTTCTATTAAATGATAGGGTATTCTTTGCCACTAAAGTCTTTCCTCAGGGTGTCCTCAAATTTTAATTCAGTGCTTCAGCTCCTGGATATCTCAAAACCACACTTAAACCTGTGCAGAAAGGGTCCATTTCTATATTTCCTATCATGTTTATCAAATTGTAAAGACTATGGAGATAATTTTTGGATATTTGGTGTCTTGATCTCTTTATTATTTTAGGGCAGAATACATGAAATCCAAAACTTAAACAAGGAGAAGTTTACCTGGACTCACAATTTCACAGAAATAGCATGATGGAAGGTCCAGTGTAGAGGAAAGCTCCTTCTGTCATAGCATCCAGAAAGCAGAGAGAGAGGAGGGGCTGGGGCAGAGAGATCCACTTCCAGATGATGCCCACAGTGACCCCTCCCTCTTCTGACCAGGATCCACCTCCAACAGCACACTCAGCTACTCATAAGGAGTTGAATCCATCGAGGATTACAACATCCACATGATCCAGCCATCTTCCAAATACATGAAACTGTGGGGCTATTTTGGACCTAAATCATAATATTTAATAACTGATAGTGCAAGTGGGAATTATAAGAGACACATTTATGAGCTGAACTGGAAGTTCACACTGGTCAGAGGATGCAGGGCTAAGAGAGTGAGAGTGGTGGCGGTGGTGGGGAGGGAGTAAGTTAAGAAAACGCTATCCTATGCTTTGAGAAACCACACAATAAGAAAGAGAAAGGAGTTGCTTTTATTTGAAGCAAGTCCTCATTCTTTCAGAGTAGCATGTAAGCAAACTGGATCCTCTAGACAATTGTCTTTTCTTTAGAGACCCTGAAATTTTTGAGAAGGAAAAGTACCACGCAAAAAAGAGAAGTTGCTCCCTTTAGCTTTCTGGAGAGCTTGTCTGGGTCACTGAGGTTGGGCCTGCTTTCTGCTCTCACTTACCCTATCCCAGAATATCTGTGGTGGGTCAGAAAGGGGTCTCATCCTTTAACCAATATCTAGGAAACTGTCTGGGGAGGGGGTGCCTTGGAAAAAAAAATATAGGGCTACAAACTGTACTTTTTCTAGTCCTTTGTGCTGCGTTACATAAGAACTGTATCTTGCATCTGAGACTGGTTAGAGTCAGGTCTGATGCCAACAGACTGATTACAGAGAACATTTCTACTTCTTACATTTCAGGAATTTATTTGTCACTGTCTAGATCCTTCTGCCACTCTGCTCTCCCCACAGAACTTCTATTACTACCACTGTGTTTAGTTATCTTGAGCAATTTGGTCAGTGTAGCTCAATCCCTGTTTTCTTAAGATGATGGCTACTAAATAAAATGAACTCTCTCAAAACTATTCTTTCCGAGACATGATTTTCTTAAACGTGAGTTCAGAAGAATGACAGACTAAGTGGAAATTTTGGCTTGGACACTGTAAATAGTTTGCTAGGTTGCCATAACAAAATATGACAGACTGAATATATAAACAACATGAATTTGTTTTCTCATAATTCTGGCATCTAGAAGTCCAAGAACAAGGTATCAGCAGGCTTGGTTTCTTCTGAGGCCCTGATTCTTGGCTCATAGATATCTGCCTTCTCCCCATTATCTTCACGTGGTCTCCTTCTATGTACAAAGATCCCTGGTATCTCTCTCACTCTCCTTCAAAGGATTCCAATCTTACTGAGTTAGGATCCAAAAGACTTAACTTTGACTTAATTATCTCTCTTAAATACTCTGTCTTCAAGCACAGTTCCATTCTGAGGTACTGGGGTTGGGACTTCAAAGTAATGAATTTTGAGGAATACAGTGCAGTCTGTAATAGTCATTTAGGCACTGTGACCCTGAGAAAGTTACTTAACCTTTCTGAGACTCAGTTTCTACAAGTGTAATGAGGGAGGAGGAATATACACCCTATGAAGTTATTATGGACTACTAAACACACATATAAATAACACAAATAAGTGACAATTTAAATGTGAAAGTTACATGCATATGTAAATGATAGAATGCACCAAGGCACAGAGTGGACCTACAGACCCTGTGGTGCACACTGGAAAGCTGCAAGGCTGCTGAAAATGTAATCTATAGCTCACACGACTGTGCCAGTACAGGTATGTGAATGTAGGTAGAAAAAAAGGAACTTTACATAACTGCTCATGTATATTACATTTTACAGTCTAATATAACTTAGACCTCAAAAATGAAAGTCACAATCCACTTCAGGTTTTAGGAAATAAAAGAAGGCCTTATGCAGTTTTTTTTTTCTCTTTCAGCACTTTAACTTTGGAGTGAAGCAATTCAAATTATGTTCCCATTATACAGTCTTTGGTGTTCATTTTACAAACTGAAGAAAGAAAAAGTAGAAAAGAGAACCCACTGTTAGTGTAATGGGTTTCATTTTTCTTCTTTCTTTTTTAACCTAATGTTTTTGAAATGGATTCCCATGAGAATAGTATTTCCTTCATGAAAGTTGAAGTGAAACTGAAGAATTCCTCACACAAAGGAGACTGCATGACCCAAACATACTTCTTATTTCATCCCCGCAATGAGAACTGATTTTTTCCCCGCTTTGGTGACATTATTCTGAGAAATTTAGGTATGATGTCTGGGTAGTATCTAACAGGACATGGCTATCTCGGAAAAGAGAGAAAGAAAGTGAGAGAAAATGAGCTACACTGCTTTTCTTTAATGCCTCTTGCCATGCAGAGCTGGTGATTGAACAAACATGTGCCTACTGATATGTGGGACAGAACTGAGCTGCGCCCATCTTAATACATGTCACCAGAGTAGCTTATAGGGAGTGTTCAGATCCAAAGACACCTGATTGAGGCCATTAGATATTTGGGCACAAAGAAGAGTGCTTTAATCTATAGGGAGGAGTATATGACAGAGGCAGGAAAAGGAGGACCTACATTCCTAAGTTTGGTATTTTTAAAAAACATTCTTGAAACATTCTCAGGACATCTTGAACTCACTTTTGGAATCTTCTTTCCATTCATTCCAGTAAGATAGTTCTGTTGCATTAGCAGTTATTTCTGAGGAGTACAGATAACTTTCCAAATACCCTTATGACTCCCCTCCCTTCCTCCCATCCCCCTGCCTGCACCAGGTCCAGGCCTCTTCCTGGGAAATGTTGAAATCTCCATGTGGGTCTCCCCAGCCTGGCTTAAATCCACACTCCATCCTAGAACTCAGGTAGGATGAGTTCCCTACACAGAATGTCCCAAGACCTGTCTAGTTCTCGTAGGGCTTGCAGGTAAAACAGAGGATGCCATTACATTTAAATTTCAAAAAACAGTAAGTACTAGTATATGGATATTATATAGGACATACACCAAAAAAATTGTCATTGTTTATCTGAAATAAAGTTTAACTGGTCATCTGTATATTTTTATGTGCTAAATCTGGAAAATCAAGGGCATGCATACTGTAACCCAGCTCTGTTTTGTGCCTGTTTGCACAAGTTCCCTTTATCGCTCAGTTACTTACAGTTTCATCTAACAGGTTGCTCAGTGTGGATTCCCCAAACAGAACCTGTGATAGGAAGGGAGTGCAAGCACTTTTTTCAGGAATCACGGAAAGCACTAATGGGGGGTGGGGACTAACACAGGAAAATGGAGTGCACACAGTGGGTAACTGGAAGTGAATCCTTTGAGAAAATTCTGAGAAACAGTATAAAACCCACTTAGAATTATCTCATCTGTGCTGGAAAGAACAGGGCTATTTACATATTAACTATGCTAATTTTTCCTGGGGACTTCGCTTGGGGTATCATTCTTCTCATGTCATGTACTGCTTTTTCCAAAAGAGAGAAAAATGGCTTCCTGCTACCTGGGTGAAAGCCCTCAGGCAGAGATGCAGATGCAGGCAGGTAGAAGCGCGCTACTGCATAAGATGAGTTGTAGGCTCCAGGGACATGAACAGCAGAAACTCATGCTTGCTGCATGGATATAACTTTTCTTCTTATTATTCCCTTTTCCTTGCTACTCCCTTAGACTCTTTCCACCTCTTTATCTCCCACCATTCTTTGTTCTACATATACTATAGTACAGACAGTATCTTATGATTGTTCAATTTCAACTTAACAGTGGTACAAAAGTGATATACATTGAGTGGAAACATTAGTTTGAATTTTGAATTTTGTTCTTTCTCTAAATTAGTGATATGTATCATACACTTTGCATACAGTATGCTGTGTTTTCAACATTTTTCAACAACAGATCTCCAATGAATTTCATAAAAGATTCAAAATGGCTACAAAATTGACTTTCTGCAAGGTTATTTTGCCAAACTGTAGGCTAATGTAAGGGTTCTGAGCATGTTTATGTACACTAGACTAAGCTGTGATTTTCTATAATTTAGGTGTACTAAAGCCTTTTTTTACTTAATGCTGTTCACTTACTATGGGTTTATCAAGATGTATTGCCCTTGTAAATCGAGAAGACTCATATTCAATCTAGATATCATTCTGGAGGAATTCTTTTCCAATTCCACTTCTACCCACTCCTACATCTGAAACTGAAGCGTCCCCTACATCCTTGTTCTAACTTCTATCATGAATCTTAGTTTATAATTATATTACCATTCTTCAGCTGAATTAGATGTGCCAAAATTGCTTCAATGAAAAGTTGTGAGAACAACTTTTTCTTCATTGGAAACTTTATAATTTAAAAGAATAGTTAATTATTGTTGAACTTGATATAAAAAAGGAAAGAATATTTATGTAAAAGTCACTAAGCTGTTAATTCATAGTCATCTAGGTAGCAGATTACTTAATTTTCCAGAATAAACATTAATCCAGAATTTTAGAAAAATTGCTAAAAGATTAATCAGAAATACCATTTTCTTCCAAAAGGATATCATGAGTTACATTGTCTGAAATATATTGTTGGGCTGGGGCTTTAGCTCAGTGACATAAGCACCTGCATGAGAAGCACAAGGTCATGAGTAAGAAATATATTCTTGCTCAGATTGGGTTTCAGACAACTTTTTCTTTTTCAAATACTGATTTTATCATTCCTTCTATTTTGTCTTCATTTAATTTCTTGAGTTTGGTGACTGTATCTGGTTCTGTTAAATTACTGGTAATATGTGCAATTGCAGGTTCCCCAATATGCAACTTATTGGGGATCATTAAATAAATACTTAGAATTCAATGCACCTGACTTTGAGACTTACTATAAAGCTACAGCAATCAAGGCCATGCCATATTGGCAAAAGTGTAGATAAATATTTTGATGGACCAGAATAAAGGGCCCAGAAATCGACCCACATAAATACCATCAGTTTATCCTTCACAAGAAATAAAAGCAATACAACAGAGCACAGTCTTTCAACAATTACTGTTGGAACAACTAAACATTCACATGCCAAAACAATTTTTAAAAAAGAATCTAGAAACAGATCCTGTGCTCTTCACAAAAATTAATTCAAATGGATGCATTTTGGGACCATGTTAAGTGAGAAATCACAGTAGCCCAAATATCATAGTTTCTCTTATATGAGAAACCCAAAGTATAAATAAAGAGCAAAATAAAAGATAGATAATAGAAAACAAGATCTTTTAGGAATGGCAAAGGGACCAAGTGATGAAGGGGAAAAGATAAGGGAAGGACAAATGTGGCAAAAAGGATTAAGGTGTGTTATGTACATGTGAAAACTCCCTATGATGACTGTGATCATTATGTAGTATAAACATGTACTAATAAAAACAAACATTTTAAAAATGGATCATAAATGTAAATACAAAATGATGAACTGCCAGACTACTAATGGTAAAATATAAAAGAATTCTAAGTTGCCTTGTAGTATGGAAATGACTTTAGATAAAATATGAAGGTATGGTGCGCTCAAAAGGAATAATTATCAACTTTACTTCATTAAAACTAAGAACTTCTGTTTTGAGAAGTAGCAGTGAAACTGTTCTTTAGGCCATTGTATGATACTACATTAGTGTATGCATGATGCCATACATTTGACAAAAACCATAGAAATCATCGCATGGAGAATGAACACTAACACATTCTATGGATATTTCGTTATAATATTGTATCAAAGAAAGTTGGCTGTACAAATGTAATTCTGTAGTGCACGATATCAGTAGTAGGGGACATGTGAGTGCAAAGAAACATGTAGAATATTCTACTTTCTGCTCAATTTTTTCTATAAACTTAAAACTGTTCTAAAATGTTTTATTAATTAAAAATAGTAAAATAATTTTTTCCTTTTCTACTTTCTTCCTTGAATCCAATTACTTCTGGAGGTGAAGCTAATAGACAAGACCTTTCGGTAAAATGAATTAACTGCCAAAAAGGTCTTAACTAAAACATGGTTTACCTTTCTTTTATAGTATCTCCTAAAAATATTAGAAGTTATTCCCACTCATAGATCAATATAATTTAAGAATAACCTAGCACCAGAGATTGAACCAGAGGCAGAAGCAAGAAGACTCACAAAAGAAAACGAGGTCTGTATGATTATATGCAATGTCCAGAACAATCAGACTTAACAGAGTCAGAAAACAAATCAGTGGTTACTGGGAATTGAAATAAATAAAGAGACAATGAACTAAGTAGGATAACCAAAGTGTTTATAAAGTTTTGGAAAAAGTGACAAAAGTGTTCTAAAAGTGATTATTGTAATGGTTCCACAAGTCCAAATATACTAAAAGTCGTAGAAATGTGTGCGCCAAACAATTAAACCTTATGCTATGTATATTATACCTCAATAAAATTGTTTAAAACAAAGGTGAGGCAAACCAAAGGTGAAAATGACCAAATGACTAATCAATGGCAGGAAGAGGGGCATGAGAGAGTCAAAAGCTGGGTTTCTTATCTAACTTCCAGCCTTAGGTGAGTGGACACATAGGGTCGCTTTAGACTTTTAACCAACTATAGATAAATAGGGTCAAGAAACCAACCCGGAACCTGTCAGTCACTCTGTGACTATGTAAAGATTGTAATGATCAATATGAATCAAAGGAAGAGACAACTTTGCACATAATTTCGCTTCCCTTTACAGGCCAGTCTACCAGTACTGCTGTTTGCTACTAGTCTCCATCATAAAGGAACTACCATTAAACTTACCATATTGGAGTCATGTATTTTTAAACCCCTCCCAGTATTTTAAATTTTAGCATGAGATCAACATGAATGTCAGAGATCTATATACCCAAATTATATTTTGTCTACATAAAATTACTTTACTTGATTGTACTTTGTCATTGTACTATTTGTATTTATTAAAGAATACATGAAAAAAGTAGCACTTAAAACATCGTCTTTATAGTCATGTTTCCTAAAACATGTCATAAGTTTGGCTATATCAAGAGCACCTGAGGTTCTCAATTTACCAGTGCCAAGCTGCTGAATCATGACCTTGGCTGTGGGGCAGAATTATGCTATATGTTAAAATATAATTCTATATATAACAAAGCCCTCTTACGTTGCACATTCTAACTGAACACTGTTAGTACATATCACATATTTCTCTTTTAAAATAAGCCATTGAAAAATAGTTCTCTTGCCTTAGTCAAAGGACCAATTGTCTTGAGTGAACCACTTTATCCTCACCACTACACATAGGATTTAGAAACACAGGAAATTTTTTCATTGATCATATTTCTTTTTAATTCAGCTTCCAGTAGGATCAGAACCATATTTCTCTGCTGTTTATACCGAAGTGCTAATCTTGAACTAAAACATTTTCCCTTTTCTCTCATTGCCTCATCAATTTATTTTAATCTACTAGTTACATATAAAATCACCTCAAATACTTTGCACACAAAAAAGTATAAATAAATTAATAAGCAAAATCTTTTACATCCTAAAAGCATCAGTATCCTGGAGTTAAGAATCAGAAAGCTCATTTATCTAGTCCATTCCCTTTCCCCTACTAAATTTGTTACAACATCACATTCCCAAGGGAAAACTATATAACATCCTTGTCCAAAGAGCAGAAATACATACAAGTTAGCCTCTAGTTTATTAGCCATAATAATAACTTTGGAGATAGTGTCAAGTTTATGTGAAATACTACTAAATGTTAAGAAGAAATT
>PVJX010035722.1:0-18050 GCA_004027295.1 Dolichotis patagonum | reverse complement strand
CTATCCACTCCTCCATCCATGCACTCCCTCATCCACTCAAGGACCTGTTCATCCTTCTACCCCCACACACTCACCCACCCGTCCATTCCTCGACTTAGTGAATGTTCACTATATGTTAGCTAAAGGGGACATAGTGGTATACGTAACAGCTTTTGGAATCTTGGGCAATGTAAGACTGCAAGCCAACAAGCAGGGAAGCCGACATGGAGATTACAGCGTGCCAGGCAGGGGGAACAGGAGTGTGACTGAGAGGGCTAGCATTAGATGGCAGAGACACGAAAGCAGACAGCCGAGGACCGGGGAGCGAGACTGGAGGAAAGGGCCAGTACGCAGGCTTCTGGAGAGGAGCGCGGGGCACTGAGGAACCGGGAAAAGCCCCAAGGTGGGTTGGAGATTAACCTTGGGAGCAGCCAGGCCACCATGAGCTGGTGGGATCTAACCTTTCACCCGATGCACTGCGCATGGTAGTGGAGATTTTGGGCACTTACTCGTGTGCCCTCAACAATCACACAGTGGTCACCAGCAGCCAGCACCTAGATGCCTGTCTGCCTTGCGTTGCCAGGACTGCTCTCCTTGCCCTGCCATTCACATTCTGTCCAGTAGGGGCAGCATTGAGCCGATGCCTGAGCAGGTGGAAGGAACCAAAGCTTTCACCCGATGCACTGCACATCGCAGTGGAGATTTTGGGCACTTACTCGTGTAACCTCAACAATCACACAGTGGTCACCAGCAGCCAGAGCCTAGATGCCTGTCTGCCCTGCGTTGCAGCTTTCTGCATTGCCAGGACTGCTTTCCTTGCCCGGCCATTCACATTCTGTCCAGTAGGGGCAGCATTGAGCCGGCGCCTGCAGAGGATGGTGGATAGGTAAACCCTTTGGCTCCTATCTGGAATATCTTGATTCGGAAGTTATTGGTGGTGCCGCCTCCCTGCTCTGTTCCCAGAGTGCACCAGGGCTCGGAGCCCACTGGGCTGACTGCCCCTGCCTCCCTGTCCACAGCCTGCCAGGCCTTCCTGGGCTCGTCCACTTTCTTGCTTCCCTGTTTCTGAGATCACCCAACTCAAGACCCAAAATTAATCCTTACGATTCACAATGACCCTCCCGAGAGAGGACAGTCTATCTCTGCGCCCATTTTAGTGAGAAAAAAAGCAGCCAAGGCACAGAGAAGCCAAGTGGCTGGGGATGCACAGAAAGTGGTAGAGCTGGGACCGAAACGCGCTGCCTGGCTCCCCGTCCTCTTGCCACCGGCCCTGTGGTGTGGCTTTTGGGTCGCTGTGATCTGGGTTTGAGGTCATTATGGGCTCAGTGTCACCAGCCTGGCTGCACTGTGGATTGTCACAGCAGCACAGGGCGCATCCGACTCTGAGGTTTCTCCTCCTCGCTGAGTTCGAGAGCTGCTGGTGTAGACCTGCTCCGACCTACAGTTTGACAGCTGCGTGTGGCTGTGTCTTGGGAGATGGAGAGGCCACCACGGGAGGGAGGGTCTGTCCCGGGGGAAGGGGCTCCCGGGACCTCAGGGTTCAAAAGGGTCAGATTCGGATTTGGGCAGCCTGTGGGGAGCCCAGCCCACACATGTGGAGGTGGACAGGATGCCCGAGGGTGGGGGCGCAGGTTAACATGGGGGGCTGGGGTGCCTCTGAGGGACTGTCATCTTGTCACTTTCAGAGGTGAGGCTGGCTTTGAGGTCCTGGCTGCCTCTTGAGCACAGCAGGGCGGGGGATGAGAGGCAGCTGTGGCCGCACCCCCAGTGCAAAGTCCAGCCCTGTGGCCTGTGAAGGCGCCTGGGCCCTGGCCACTCTGCCCTGGGAGGATCTGCTCCTGGCAGGGATGATTGGGCCGGGCTGGCCCACGCCACACCTGCTGTGACGTGCTAGCTCCGAAACATCCAGTGCTCAGGGGGAAGATACACACGCATCCCAAAGCTTTCCGGGGGGATCGCCCCCCAAACACAGGCCAAAGGAAGGCGTGGTCTCCCTGGAAGGCCACACCCTGGCCTGCTGAGGGGCACCTGGCTGTGACACCAGGGAGACCACCATGCTCCTCCACATTGGGGAATAGAGTTCTCCTTGTACTGTCACTGATTTGAAAATCGGTGACCATATGTTTTAAAAACACTGTAAGACAATTTCACTGTCGCTTGTGCACGGTGTTCAGACACCCAAGACAGTATCTTCAGTACCACACACGGATTCCTAGGGGGCCAGGCTGTGAGACTTGGGAAAGTGTGGGAAGGGCGTTGTCCATTTGGGCTGAATCTCTGGCAGATAGGACAGAGGCCCCAGGTGTCCCCTTTGATGTCCCTGTGTGTGTGCCCTGGACTGCGTGTGGCAGAAGCCGAGGTCAGGACTCAGCCCCCCTTACTGCTCTGAGCCCAGACTTGCTTGGCCAAACCACAGCCCTTTGGGACAGTGTTAGTTGTCCCCCGAGGTGGCTTTGGGACGGGTCTCCTGGGCAGCCCCAGAGATTCACTGTGGGATTTCTCTCGATCACACACCAGCTGTCCTGGGAGAGGCTCTGACAGGCTTGACTCTCCTGTCACCCCTCCAGGGACGTATCAGAGTCGGGGGTGGGGGGCCTGGGACCCCCACTGGGCACGACTGGACCCTAAGCTGCAGCGCCCTCTCCTGGGCTGCTCTTCCTCACGCCTCTCCTCGGCTCCTGCACAAAGCTGCATGCTCCTCTGATTTAGGGTCTAGAAGGGACCCTAAAATTCCCCAGCAGGTGTCCTGTGCTCCGAGCCAGGCCACAGCTGTGGTACAGGTGTGGCCCAGCCTGGGCTGTTGTCACACTGCCGCCTTTGGAGGTGTTTGTGAAACCTTTCACTCAGGACCACGGGCAAGGAGACACTGGCCCTTTGGCTGCACCCCTTTAGAGGGTGGGGAGTGCCCTTCTTCCCTGTCACCCCCTGGTGGAACAGCTCTGTCTGCCAGGGCCAGCCGGAGCCACTCTGGGTCCCCAAGGCTTCCATCCACATCCCAGGAACCAGTCCTGGCCGGTCTGTCTGTGGCAAGGTGTCGGGCCCAGGAGCTTCCTGAACACCGGCTCGTCCTCCCGCCTTGGATGGCTCGGCCTTGCTCACCCATGCCATGGCCCTGCGAAGACCTGGAGCGTTAATCTCCGGCATCTCTGGCATTGCCCGCCGTTAGCAAGGGGGTGAAAGGGAGTGAGGAGGGGTGGGCACCTGTGCCCACGTCTGCAGCACTGTGGGCTCCACTGCCCTCTGAAGGCGCTGGGGCTGCCGGCGCAGAGGAGGGGTGCAGGCAGAGGGCTGGGGAGTCCTCCCTCGGAACACTCCAGGCTTAACTCAGCCCTGGGCCTGCTGTCCCATGGCTGCCCTGTTGGCTGTCCCAGCCTTGGGGGTGTTATTCTGGCAGGTGGGGCGACTACCCGGAGTCCTCCTGGCTCCCCGTCATCCTCTGGGACAGCTTTGCAAGGTCTTTGTTTTCTTTTCCAAAGTCCTGAGAGGCTGGCAGCGCTTTTGGGGGGGGGGTGAGGCTGCTCCCCCAAAGCCAGGGCGCTGTGGGAGGCCAAGTTTCCAGCAGGAGCCCCCGCCGGAGACGGCCCTGTGGTTAATCATTCCCCGTGGATTTGGGACTTGGCTGGGAGGAATTTTCCGGGCCACAGGAGAGCCACGCGCCCAGCAGGATGACTTGCCGTGAACAGTCCACTGGGGCGTTTTGATGACCTGTCCCCCGAAGGCAGGGGGTGAGGGGCTCCTCGCAGGCCTGGCCCACCCTGTCCCCCTCTGCTCGTCCGGAGCCCGGGCGCTGGGGCTGTGCAGAAACTGTTTGTCACAGGGTGCGGTGGATGCGAATGTGAACGAGAGAGGAAGCGCGAAGACGGTGACCGGAAAGGAGGGCTGGTGCTTGCTGACTGCCCACTGCACCCCGGGCTCGTCCTGAGCCCCGTACCTGCAGGTCTGATGCTCACGCTGCCCCAGGCGGGCCAGCTGCCACGTCTGCCTCCGGTGGAAGACTCGGGGACCCCGGCCAGGGCCACTGGTGGACAAGCAGAGTGGCCCCGGCGTCCGGCTCCAGGGCCTGAACCAGAGCCCCTGTCCCCCAGGGGCCTGGTGGGACCCCACTGTGTCTCCTGCTCCTCTGCTCTGCTCTGTCCTCTCCCGTGGGGTCACCACAGCCTCTGGTGCTCCAGGGCCCAGTCCCCTGGCCACAGCAATCTGCAGCGGAGACAGACTGGCAGGTTCATCCCAAGACCACGCCTGCAGGGGCCGGGACAGGTCTCCAGGGAGGACCTGTGATCACCCCTGGCAGAGAAGGTGGCCAGAGCCCCTGAACAAAACCCAGAGGCGTGCGACACATGGAGAGGCCAGAGGCTCTCCATGATGGGGAGCCCTCCCGAGAGGCTGGGGGACAGGCCTGAGGCCGGGCATGGCTGGCTCAAGGCCTGGAGGAGAAGGAGGAGGGGGACAGAGCGGTAGACACAGGCCAAAGGCTCGGTTTGGGGGTCTCATTGTGATCTGGGACAAGAGGGAGCCACGGAAGTGAATGCAAGGAGCACGGGGCTGGAGGTGCATGTCCCCAAGTCCCCTGCATGTGGGCAGGGTGGACAGCAGGGGCAGCGGGACACAGAAGCCCAGCAGAAGGTGCTCCTGGGAAACAGGACAGCGTGTGACTGGCGCAGACAGGGAGCTGGTGGGGCAGCCTGGGGACTCCAGCGGGTGAGCTCCTCTGGGAGTCTCCCCAGGAAGGCCACCCCAGGAAGCAGGAGAATCGGCCTGGGACCCTATCCCCATCCTGGGGACCCACAGGGCCTGGACCGAGGGTGATATAGGGCCGTTTGGAGCAGCAGAGGAGGATGTGCAGGACGGGCCGGGACAGGACAGCGGAGGCCGCTGCAGGGGTGGGGAGTCAGGGCAGGAAGGCGGTTTGGTCTGGACCTGGACTGGGGACAGGGGCAGGGGGTGAGGAGGAGGGAGGAGGATGCCCCCCCCAGCCCTGCAGCCCCTCACCCTGGGTGACCTGGGCCCGTCAGCACCTGGCCTTAGCCTCAGAACACGGCTCACATCGGGCCTCTGGAGGGCCATTGGCCGCCTGCCCAGCGTTGGGACCCAGCCCTGCCGCTCTGTAAACACCAGGCCTGGACTCAAGGCCTTTGCCCAAAGTCCCTGGAGGTCTCAGGGTTCAAACCCAGCTGACGTCAGAGTTTGCATCAGGGTGCCTGGCACCAAGCAGGAAGGGGGTTGGAGGAGCTCAGGGCTCCAGGGGCCCCTGATCCACCTGGGGTCCGACTGCTGCCCCAGGAAATCCACACCGTGTCCAGGCAGCCCAACACCTATTCAGGGATCACCGCCGGGGAGAAAGGGCAGGCATGGCGCCCGTGGGGGGCCCAGGGCAGGACTAAGGCTCCGCGTGTCCTCGTGCTGAGGGGCACGGACTCCCATCACAGCACAGAAAGGGAAACCGAGGCTCACAGGGGCCTCGACAGTGGGCAGCGTGGCCAGGAGCTCACACTGACTGAGCGAAGGGACAGGGCTGTCCCTGTCCAGAAAGCCTGAGGCTGTCACTGAGCCGGGATCCCTGCTCCCCGAGCCCACGTCCATCCTGCGAGTCAGTGTCATGTGAAACCAGGCTCAGAGAGGGTGATGGACACCGCGGCCACCCAGCCGAGGGCCTGGGCAGTGGGTGAGGAGGCCCTGCAGAAGTCAGAGGCCAGAACTGCTCCTCCTCCCCCGAGCGCCCGCCCTGCGTCAGTGCTGTGTCCCTCGGCCACAGGCGGGGCTTCTGGAAAGGACCCGGGGTTGGCATTCCTGCCCAGCCCGTTAGCACAGGCCGCCCCCCCGCCCCCGGGCCTGAGGGTCACCCCCAGAGTCAGCGACGCCTCCGGCTGAATGCGAGGCTGTACAGCGTGCAGTGGAGTTTATGGGACAATTCTGGGGACTGAGAAGAAAGTCCGCTCAAGGAAGAACCCAGGGAGCCTTCGTGGCGGGGCTCGGACGGGGACTTCTGGGTGACAGGCAGGGGGACGCAGACAGGATGCCTTCTACATTCTTCTAGCGAACCCATTCGCTTTTCACACACACTCAAAGGCTCCTCCAATCAGCTGTCAGTACGTCATTCTGCCTGCCCCTTTAGCTCCGCCCCTGTCAAATTCCAAATAAAAGCCCGAGGTTCCCCCCCCAAGCTTCCAGAGGGTGTCTGTGTCTCTTCAGCAGCCCTCCCGTCCCCTCAACAAAGGCCTCTTCTCTCCTGCTCTCTTTTTCCCTTTTTTTCTTTCCCTTTCTCTCTCGTGCCACAGAACACCAAACAGAAGCATTCTCCAGGGGAGCTCGCAGCCTGAGCAAAGGCCCTGGGGCAGAAAAGTGCTTCTGGAATAGGAGTAATCAGGCCTAGCAGACTGAGCAGGGGGAATGAGACCACAGAAGCCAGCAAGAGGGACAGATCTCGTAAGATCTTGATTGACAGATGGACCACCCAGAGTTCCAGACCCTGCTGGTATCAAGTCACCCATGGAAGTTCATTTGTTACTCCCTGGAGAAAGTTACACTGAGTCCCATGTGGGGTCCCCTAGCCTGAAGGGCAGCAGAGGACCAAAAGGACGCTGCCCTGTATAGCTGTGGGTGTCCCAGCAGGAGAAAGAGGGATGTGTCCAGCAGCATAGCAGCGAGCAGCTGGGGGTGGGAGGGGTTTTCTGATGGGGTACCAGCTGGGACCTGAAGGTGAGTCACAGGAATGGGGGATGGGGACGGATGGAGCATGTGCAAAGGCCCTGGGGTAGAGGGTGGCTGAGGGGCATGAAGGGCATCCTGGTGCTGTGCCTGCTTTGGTCTTGAGCCATGGGCTGACCTCACAGGCTGTCAGATTCTTGGCCCCACGCCAGCCTGTGCAGAAGACATGGTGTTTGGGACTTTGGTGGGCAATGAAGTACCATCTGGCAGAGGGGTAGAGAGAGACATACAGACAGGCAGCCAGGGACATGGGCTCCAGGGCTGAAGAGCAGACTCAAGGTTAGGGAGGGGAGGGCATGACAGGGCAGGACCCAAGGGGCATCGGGGTCTCGGAGAACAGATGAACCCCCGGGACCCAGTAGGGACTGGTCACTTCGCGGCCACCCAGCTAGGCGAGGAGGTGCCTGTGCAGAGCGGTCTTCCACACGATGCTGACTCGGGGTGGGGCTCACAGTGCGGGGTCACCTGGGCCCAGCCGTAGGCCCCCTGCCCCTCCGCGCTGAATGCCAAGCCTGGACTCAATGCGCAAAGAGAGGTTAGGGTGCCACCTGGTGGTCAGAGCCTCGGCTGCGGCCTCGTCTACCCAGGCTGGGGTACCCACTTCCAGGGGCCCGGAGGCTAGTGCCCCCGCGGACGCTGCCGTTTTGATGGGTGTTTACATTTACCCAGCTGACACGGGCACCTGCAAGATAGCCCGGAAGCCCAGACACGGCGGAAGAAGGCCGCTGGGGGGAATTTCGCACCCGGAGCCGGCCCTCCTCTTAGGCCCCGTTTCCTTGTAGACTGCTCCTCACGCCTCCACTTTGCAATTAGCAATAATTCACACCCTGCGGGGAGGTTCACCCTGCCTGGCTGGCTCCCACACGCCTTAGGCCGGGATCTGTGTCTGAGAAGACTTCTGGGGTTGGGGGGCAGAACTCAGTCTGTGGCACTCCTCAGGGTGAATGGTCCAGGGTCCTGTTCCTGGTCTGCTCCCCTGGGGGAGGCGGGGACGCAGGGCCCTCTGCAGGAGGCTGGGAAGACCTTTTTTTTTTTTGACAAGTCTGAGTTTGGGGCCAAACATCATGGTGCTGGGGATAAATTCAGCAGTCTCCCCCGTGTCCTTGAGGGGGCGTCAGAGGACGCTTGCTAGCTGCTGTAGGGCCCGGGCTGGACCACTGCTGGTTGGTCCTTGTCACCAGTGGGAGGCACCAGGACACCTCCTCAGGGGCCCCGCAGGGACTGACTGACGGGGCACCGTCCAGTGAACCCGCATTAGTCAGCTGTGTGCTGCTGTGAGGCCAGGCTGTGGGGAAACCAGGGGTCCCACCCCGTCCACTGCTCGGAGCCCTCTGACGACCTCACTGAAGCCCTTGCTTTGCAGATGGGTAAACTGAGGCTCAGGAAGACCGAACTATGGTTGCATACCTGGAAGCTGCTGAGGCCATCCATGGAGGGCTCTGTTTGGGTGGGGCAGTCTCCCCGTGTCAGTGGTCTCCCCATGTCAGTGGCCTTGGGGTTGCAAGGAGAAGGCGGAACTGGTGGTTTGGGTGTGGTGCTGTGTGGAACCCCCGAGGCCCTGCCTGCCCTGGAGCTGAGCCATCACTCAGGGCCCGTCACAGCTCTGAGGAGCACACGGCTGCCCTCAGGCCTGCACCGGTGCTGGGATGGGGTGCTGGGGCTGCACCCACCCTAAGATTCGACTGTCAGACTAATGGGGGGGGCGCTGAGCTGGAGTCAGGCAAGGGTCCCGGAAGAGCAGGGAAGGGACTGAGATGGGGACCCTGGGTAGGAGGACAGAGGTCCCTGTAGCACTGAGAAGGCTGAACCAACGAGAAGACCCTTGTGCAGAGGGGAGCAGGGATCGTCCCCCCTTCTCGTTTACCTAGGGGACCTGGGGACCTGCCTAAGGCCACTCAGTGGAAGATGGGGGCTGAGCTCAGAGCCCAGGAGACCCCAAGCTTGTTCTCTGTGGCGCTGTGTAGACCTGCGGGTGTCCCCCTGTGTGGGGAGCGGGCGCGGGCATTTGGGGTGCGGAGAGTGAGCCATCGTCTCCACCTCCCACACCACCCAGCCCGGAGGTGTTTCCCAAGCCGGCCGTGCCCGCCCCTGTGTGTATTTATTGCTGGCCACAGAGGTCGTCTGTGAGTTCAGTCCCTGCCGGGCCAGTCATTGGCTGTATGGCCTCCGTGCTCCCCAATGGAGTGAGAATTCTTTTCTCCTGGGGTGGCAAAGTGCTGAACTACGTGCCTGTAGGAGCCTGGTGAGGGGCAGGGGTGCAGGGGTATGGGCCGCAAGGCTGCAGGAGACCCAGAAATTTGCAGTTGGTCGCTAGAGAACAAGAGCGGCCTTTTCAGGGTGCTGGGTTTGTCCCGTTTGCACAACTTTGGGGCGCTGGCATCAGCTAGAAGGGGACCCCTAGAAGGGCAGTGCAGGCACTCAGCTGGACTTCGTGGGCCCCCGAGCGCTGTACTGCAGCCCAGAGCCAGGGTCCCCCGTGGGATTTGGTCGCTGGTGAGGAGCGGTGGCAGGATCGCGGGTCAGACCTCAAGGTGGACGGCCCAGCCTGGCAAGCGGCGGCCGGCGGGCAGCCGCCAGCAGAGGGCGCGCGGACCAAGGCTATGAAGCTCCGGCGCAGAGGCGGTGGCACGCGGCTGCCGCGCAGAGCGGCCACGGGGTGGCGCAGGGCCCGCTGCACCCCGCGCGGGGCTGTCGGGGTCACCGCCGAGGCGGGGTCCCTCGGAGCCACCTTCAGGGTGCCCTGGCGGGGTCGACCGGACCTCTGGGGCACTGGGGAGGCCTACAGAGAGACCCCTGAGCGGGCTGCACCCAGAAACTGCGGCCAGTCGGGGGCCCGGGATGCCCCCAGCTGAGATCGCGGGGAAACTGAGGTCGGAGGTGACGGCTTTGTATTTAACCGCAGCTCACACTCGCCCGGCTGCGGGGTTCCCTCCTCTGCGCTGCGTGGACGTGCGCAGAGAGGGTTCTTCGCAGACGAGGTGGCCCTGGGCATCCCAGACACCCGGCAGGTGGAGCCAGATGGAAGCCCGGCCACCCCGCCCAGGGACCCCAACCCCATCCCTGAGGGCTGCGGGCCTGCGGCCTCACGTGGAGAAACAGACGGAAGTGACTAGTCCTGGACTTGAGATTGTAGGGGGCTCAGCGCAAGGAGGGAGGCGACAGCTCTGAACGGACTGGTGGGCCTTGGAGAGCCACACAGGTGGGGAGGGGTGCAGACCCAGAGCGGGGACGCCCCTCCTAGACCGAGCCCCTCAGCGGCTCAGGTGGGGCCCGTGTCTAGCAGAACCCCAAACACCAGTCCTGCCCAGACCTGCTAGTGACCCGTTGGAGATGGTGAATCCTGGGATAGTTCAGAGCTGCTTTTGGCTGTTTTTGTTTGTTTGTTTTGGATTTTTAAGCCACACGGGACCACCACAGGCTTGCACGAGCCTGAGGGAGAGAGCTGAGGGCAGGGAGACAGACAGGCAAAAAGCAACCAAAAAGAAAAAACCAAAATCAAAAGCAAAACCGCCAAACAACTGAAAAGAAAAGTACTAATTTTAATTCAAAAGTGCCAGTAGAACTGCAGGGGTTTTGTTGTTGTTGTCGTTCTTTTGTTTTGTTACCTTTTCTTTTTGGAGACAGGGTCTCCCTGAGTAATTCAAGCAGGTCTTGAACTCAGCTGTGTGGCCCAAGCTGGCCTTGAACTTGCAGCAGCCCTGGTGCCTTGGAGCCAGCTGATGGTGGACTAAAACCTCCGCAACCATGAGCTAAATAACCCTTTCCTCCCTCAGCTTCCAGGGGTGGGTATTCCGTCTCGGCGGTGAGCAAGTAACCAAGACAGTCTCTCAGGGAGGCGAAGAAAAGAAACCCTGGGAATCAGGGCCGTAGCTGAATCCAGGAGTCCCTCGACTTCCCAGGCACATAAGCAGGTAAATTCCCGTCGGTTACGCTCAGGCGAACTCGGCTTTTGTCACACGAAGCCAAGACGCTGCTGCATTATCCCCGGTCTCTTTTTCCTGCTCTAAACGTCCAGTCTCCCCTGGCTGATGACACTGCAGGTGGGGAGCTCTGTGGGAGCTGCCCTGGCCGGGAACGGGGTGGCCATGATGATTGAGACCTTAGAACTACATTCTAGAACGTGGTGGTCTAGAAATCACTGCCAGATTGCAGACAAGTGCCCCCCCATTCCCCACCTTTAGGGGCTGCATGTTCAGTTTGTGGACAGCGTCCAGAGCGGGGAGGGCAGGGAGCAGGGAGCCAGGGAGAGTGCGGGGCTGTGGACAGGGACTCAGTCGTTCCCTGCTGTTAATGGTGACCGGTTGGTTTCCTTCCCGGAGAGACTCACATCAACCTTCACCCCGGCCCCCATTAACCGACAGCAATGCTTAGGCAGCATGCTCATGACAAATTAATGACTCAGAGAGAGGACATGTCACTGGCGAGTCAGGGTGCTGGTTTGGGCCGGGGTGGCAGCTGTGTGTGTTTCCTCATGGACCTGGTGAGCCGTGGACCTTGGGTAAACCTGGAAACAGAACTGGCTTAGGACTCAGGGCGGAAGGAGGTCCATCCCAGAAGTAGTGAGCTAAGCCACTTGCAAGCCCCAGTATTTGGCCGCCATAGTTGCAAACTGGACCTCCCTCAAGGACCCGATCTGGAAGCCAGTTTGCCAGTGGCCAAGGTGACTTTGTTCTGGTAGGGCCAAGCCATTCCAGCCCAGAGGACAGGCTCCTTGTCTCTCTTGAGGACCCCGGCTGCCTCGCCCGCCGCCCAGACCTGCTGGGTTCTCCCAGGAACACCCGAGTGGACTGGGCGGACTTAGGCACAGGGTACTTGTCCAAGTGGCCAGACCTCTCTGTTAGCTACACCTTCAGTGCTGTGGTTCTCTGACTCAGTCATCTCCTTCTGGCCTTCATGCCTGACCTTCATGCCTAGCCAGGCTCAGGCCCTGCCTGGAGCACAGTCCCGTCACCCACCACCTCCCTCCACCAGGTCTGTGGCTCTCTGCTCCCAAGGAGGCTGCAGGCATCACCAGGTCACATCTAGCCTTCCGTTCTGCACTCTCACAATCCCATGATTATTTCTGCTGAGGTCCCAGCACTCAGTGTGTGGCCACTTCCCAGGCCCAGGACAGGCTTCGGCCTCCAGGAAGTGGTCAGTGTGGTCCTCTGTGCAGCACAGGACCCCCGGAAGTGTAAGAGAGAAATAACAGGACCCGAGCCCCGCAAGTTCCCCATGCAAGGCGGGGAGAGCACAGGTGCTTCTGAGGTTCCTGCTCGCAGCATCTCTTTGCTGTAACTGTAGAGAATCATCTCTTCCACACCACCTGGTCATGTGATTGGGGGAGGAAAATCATGTGACACCAGGTGACCAATCCCAACCCTCCATTGCTCTAGCTAGTGATCAGCTGGAGGTGGCCACATGGCCACATGACCAAAGCTGTCCAACATGGCTTTCACTGTGGGGAAAGATCTCCTGCCACTGGACAACTAAGCAGTGGCGCAGTGGCCTGGAGTGATGGGGTATCTTTGCAATACAGAGAGCAGAGCAGAGGAATGGAGGGAGGCAGGGTTTTGAGGCGTTGCCTGAGCTCCTGGATCCAGAAGGAGTCAAACGCCTGACTCATCTCTGAGAAGAGCCTTGTGTGCTGAAGCGAGTCCAAGCATTCCGTCAGCCACAGCCAAGTAAGTGCCCGGTCCTGGCCTCTTCCTCCTGAGCCCGGCCTGAAGCTGCCCATGAAATCCCCTCCCTTCAGGGGCGGCGCGAGGCCCCAGGCTGCGCTGGGAGCTCTGATTTCTTCCCGTGAGTCAAGTCTCAGCGGCACCCTGCAAGCTGAGTGTTAGGGATCTAAGGACAGAGTGGGAGAGGAGAGACCAGGGGCTCTGGGAAGCCAAGTCCACTCGGGCCTGGCTGCAGCACTGAGGGGACCCACTGGCTCTTCTAATGGACAGGCGCAAGGATAGCTCTTGTTTCCCAACTGCCTGGAACTGGGAGCTCAAAGCAGGTCTCAGGATTCCCCTGGAAGGAACGAGCAAGCTATGGATACGGGCCGAGATGCAGGTGTCTACCGTGGAGACCTTCCCATCAGATAGGAAAGGGCTCGGGGCCTGTCCCCACTGAGATAAACTTTAGTCCCAGGGGACACGGCACCTGGTGGCAGCGCTTCGGGGTCCCGTGGAGAGCAGCAGTGTGGGGGAGAAGCCCACCTGAGGAGTTCAGCTTTGCACTGAGAGGCTCAGGGGCAGAGCGCCTGTGTGGGCAAGGCGGGGAACACAGCCCTTGTTCCACAGTGGCCTGCCAGGCTGACCCCCATCTTCCTGTGTCTTCCATCTTCTTCCCATTGTCCCTTCTCAAGTGTCCCTGCCCTGTCCCCAGCCCACCTCTTGGCTCATGAAGTGACTCAGTATCCATAGCACTTCTGAGGGAAATCAGCCTCCTTCAGGGGGCCAGATCTGCTACATAACAGCCTTCCCCACAGATTGGCCAGGGGAAGTGGCCAGGCCCGTTGACCTCCACAGATTGAGGGTGGGAGTGGGAGTGGGGGTGGGGTGAGGTGGGGGTGTGTGGAGGGCAGGAGGAATTTGCTTCCTAGAAGTTCAGCTATGAACTCCTGAGATCCAGGCGGGGGAGAGAAGATTCTAGAAAGGTCAGATGGATATATGGGCTTCCGGAGGTCAGGTTTTGAGGGAGAGAGACAGCTGATCATTCATTGTCCTGGTTATTGAGGCTGCTATAACAAACCCTGTAGGCTGGGCAGTTTATAAGAGCAGAACTTTATTTCTCACAGTTTAGGGGCTGGGAAGGCTCAGATTCAGTGTCTAGTGGGGCTTGTTGCTATCCCCGTGAAGGGGACTGGGCCGCTTCCCTTGGGGCCCTGTCACCTCCGATGCGTGCCATGTGGCAGCGGGCACTGAGTTGCAGCCACAGCAGGCAGCCGTGACGGAAGGTGACCCGGGCTGCTCCCTGCCACCTGCCAGCAGACTCAGGCTGAGTCCCTCCCCGCGCTGGGCCCAGCCCCAAAGCCCACCCACTGGCCACGTGTGGGCAGTCACAGCCGAAGTCTGCGGGGTGCAGGAAGCACCAGGCTCCTCCTCTTGGGGTCCAGCCTGAGGGTGGCACCGAATGCCCCTCCAGCCCTGGCCCTCCCCCCTCCCCGCCCATGGGCTCTGTCTGCTCAGAGACTGGGCTCCAGTTCCACCGCTCCAGGGCTTCCCAGAGTCAGGGTCTTCAGCCCAGAGGTGGGGGTGGGCAGTGGGGAGTTGGGCAGAGCCTTGCCGACTTCCGGAGGGGAACCGCTCCCGGATCCTGCGGCTTCGGGAGGAGGACCTGGGGGAGAGAAGAGGCCACCGCCAACGCATGAGCTGCTTGCCTTGACTGACTGGGCTCTTGGGCTCCCTGGGGCTGAGGCCGCTGTGCCCAGGCTGCGTGCTCCCTCGGGGACTCAGCTGCCTGCTTTGCTCCCCAGCTGTCTTCAGTGAGACTTTTAAACTGCACTCAGTACACTTCGCCCCTGCTCTAAGTCCTCCTGGCCTCGCAGCTCACTGCAAATAGGGTGCAGCTTTTCATCCGGGCGTCCTGGCTGCAAGAGGCCTGGCTTGCCAGGGCCCCGCCCCTCAGACCCACTCCTCCTGCTCCCCACGCTCCTGCCAGGGCCTCTGAGCCGGTCACCTTGCTCCCACTGAAGGGACCTTGCACCTGCCCTCTGCCCCCTGCAGTGCTGTGCCTGGGTCTTTGCCGGTCACTTCTCACTGCCAGTCAGCCCCTGCCAGAGCCTCTCCAGCCGCCCGGCCACAGTGGCCCTCGCCCACCCCAAGTGTCACAGGCTTCTGGCCTCAGCCATAGTGCGTGTGCCCATCTCCAACCTCCCAAGCCACGTCCCAGATACAAGGTACCCCTTGGTGTCCTGGGGGGTGTTGGAAGAGGAGGCCTGGCTCTCCTTGTGCTGGGCCACAAGGACATAGACATGGGGTTGGGGGGACCCCTTTGGTGTGAGGACCCCACGTGCTGTGAGGTCCGGGGGACGCCAGCTGGTCCACCAGATGGCTTGATCTGGCTTTTTAACTTCTGGTGGACCCGGATGTGGCTCTTTCTCCAGGTCCCGGAAGTCTGGGAGCTGGAACCCTTTCCGTCTTCTGCACACTGCATGCGGGCATCTCAGCCCGGCCTGTCCGGAGCTGAGTCCTTCTGTGTCCTCCCTGCCTTAGAGGCGGCTCTGGCATCCGCCCTGCCGGGGCAGGTGCTGGCTGCTTCTCTCCTCTCACGCTGTGGCGCGGGTCACACACACTCGCCACCCCCACCCCTGCCGAGCTCACTGCGGGTCCTGCGCTGTTCCCGGTGCCTCCCGTCCAGCTGCCCCTGCCTCTCCCGCTGCCCACAGCCCCTCCCTGTCTTCTCCTGTGGACTGGAGACCCCAGCTCTGCAGCCAGACTGAGGGCTCCGGCTCCTTGCTGTTGGCCTCTTCTGCCTCCCGGGCCCTGGGATGCAGGAGGGAGGGGCCGGGCTGGGGACAGGCAGGGCCCGGTCTTACCTGGGTCCTCCGGCTGCCGCGCTCCGGGCCCCGTAGCCCCACCGCGGGAAGCTGTGGCCGTGCTGATGGTCATCTTGTTCCTGTTGCCGATGGCGGCATCCTCAAGGTGGCAGGATCTGATGTGAATTCTCTGGACCGGGAGCCCCGCAGGGTGAGGGCCCGTCTCTGGCTCCGGCATTTGGGCTTCAAAGGAGGCGTCTGCACCAGCAGCAGTAGCTGAGACTGTGGGTCAGAGAAAGGCCGGTGAGTGCTGGAGGAAAGATTCTTGTGTCCTGGGGCTGCCCAACACTTTCCTCGAAGGGGGCGCCCCGTGCCTGCGCCCGGAGGGGTCAGCGTTAGGTGCGAGCAGCTTCAGTCCCAGCCCAGGTGACTCTGCCCCCGAAGTCCTCTGCAGCCTCGTCAGCCCCCTGTGGACTTGTGACCGCTGGATGCAGGCCTCCGTCCTCGGGTCCCTCCCAGTGCAGTCCGTACACGATTCCCCCCTGCTGCAGCACGGATCCCAGGAAAGCCCCCCAGGCGCATGCCTTTGTCTCTTCATGGTTTCTGTCTCAAGTCGAACAAGCCCAGCTGGCCGCCGAAGTGGCCAGAAATGGGGATGGCTAATGCCAAAAGTGTCCAGCAGCCAGTTGGCGATAGAGGGTCATGGAGAGTGGCTGGGAGTGGCCACCTCTCGGGCTGAGGCTGGCCCTGAGCGGTCGGGGGGGCGTGAGCACTAAGAGAGCATTCAGTGGCCGGGAGGTCAGCACTGACAGAGCTGCCCTTTGCCTGTTTGTGACCTCTGTACGTGTGGACTAAGGACTCTCGGCCAGATGGGCACACCTTGGAAGCCCGCGCTGGGATTCTGAAGGAGAGGATTCTGAGGATTCTGATTCTTCAGAATCTAGAGGATTCTGAAGGAGAGGACATAGTGATGCAGGGTCCGCAGGCTGGAGAACCAGCCCCTGTTTGATTTCTACCTCGCATGCAGTTAAAAATCCATGCTGGCCAGTGACACTGGGAAGAATGAGCCACTGGACAGTGGCCCAGGAACCTGGACCCCAGCCTGGCCATTGAGGCCCCCATGGCTGACTTTCACCTGTGTCCACACCAGCTCCATGGACACTCGGCAAGGCCACCCACCTCCGTACCTCGGCAGGAGCCCTTTGCTCATCAGCGATGCCAGTTCCCTCTGCCTGCCCAGGCCTAGCACAATGGGCCTGGCCCTCGGTGCCTTCCTTGGGGACACACTGACTCCCTGGAGTCCTCCTGGCCCCTGCCATCAGCTCCCTCATCCCACCCACATTTCTAGAACTTGAATAAACTGTCCACACGCAGCCTGGCCTCCTCCCGTTCTCAGACTCCCGTCCCCCAGACTAGTCCCCCGCTGACCCCTTGGGGCTGCACCCCGCCTGGCTGGCCTTTCCCCTCCCTGGAGCTGCGTTCCTGGGCCCATGCTCTGCTTCTCGGCCCACCTCTGGGCTCCCAGTGTCCTGGAAGACTCAGCCAGGCCCTTGGTCACTGCGATGCCAGTGTTAATTGGGCCCTCGGTACTCAGGCTGCCTCCTGCCTCCTTCCTCTTTAGCCACCGTGCCAGGCTCCACACTGCTCCTCTGGCCCTGCTTCTGTGGTCCAGCCTGGGCTTCTCCGAGGAAGACACGCCCATTTTATAGACAAGGAAACTGAGGTTTCCCGCAGCGGGCACCATGGTATGAGGACCCAGGGTTACAGCTATAAAATGAACCCCCCACCCCACCATGCAACAGCTTCCCGGCTGAAGAAAAGGAGTTTCCCATCATGCCTCTCTCTCTGAAAAGTTTTGCTCTAGTTCCCTCCAGGAGGGAGCCAGGGGGGGTGACAGGGACAGGTCAGACCAGGAGGAGTCCTGCTCACCTGGCGGGCTGCCTGACGGGCCGCGGGCAGGGCCTTCGGACGGGACTCGGAGCAGCTCCATCGCATTGCTGTGCCCCATTTGCACCCTTTGGAGCACGGAGCACTCCATGTGGATGTCCTGGGGTCCCCAGGAGTCCTCTGGGGCCACTGGCGGGAGACAGTGAGGCAGCGCAGCACCTGGAAGGGACACGGTGGCAGGACGAGGGTAACTCGAGTCACTCTGGCCTGGAGAGCAGTCGACACGGGGGGCAGCTAAAGCTGGGGACCCCCAGGGTCTCCCAAGTGTGGCTGGTGCGCAGCGTGTGGGCGAGGCGGCTGCAGACCTGGACCGGGGCTCACGTGTCAGCTCCCGGTGGCCGAGAACCTTCCGAGACCACCAGGCGGGTGCTTTCCGGGAGTAACTCTGCCTTAATGCTTCTCGCTTCTCGGCAGGCTTGGGGTCCCCCACCGACATGGCTTTGTTTTCCCAGCATTCGTTCTGAGGGTGACCCTCCCGGCTTCTTAACTTAAGAGGCCGCTAACGATGACATTTTAGAAACATCTGTGAGCCTGGAGAAGGTGGCCCACTTAGCAGCATTAAGTAAATAATCGGGCAGGGCCACAGCCAGAACTGGACATGGGGTGACAGGAGAGGGCTCAAGTCAGGGAAGTAATAATCCGGGTCCTAGCCTCAAGTCCCTCACTTCACAGTTGGGGCGACTGAGGCCAGGGTGGGGAAGGTGTCTCCCCAAGTCACAAGGAGCATTGCACTTTGGGGCCGAGGCCATCACGCCCAGCTGACAGGGCCGCTTGGGGAGGTGGCCTGGTGTCCCCATGCCATAGTGTCTGGCATGGAGTAGATGGCAGTCCCCTGTGCCATATAACCTAAAATGCCATAGAGGACAAGATGCCTCCCGGATCCCGGTCACGATGTGAGGGAGGGACAGACAAAATGTCCCAGTGACCCACTGCTGAGGGAGAGTGAGTCGAATTTTTTATGGCAAAATATTAG
>PVJX010035721.1:0-18025 GCA_004027295.1 Dolichotis patagonum | reverse complement strand
ATAATAAACTCTTCATTTAATGCTTGTTTTGTGATTTATTCTGAGTAAATAAAAAAGAATTCTAAGCAGGGTGTTATGATAAAAGGAATGACGTAAACCTAGACTTGGGGGAAAACAAAAGCAGATGAGAGACAAGAAAGTACAGAACAAAGCAAACATCTGCAAAGTGAGCTGCTACAGCTCAGGGAAGACACAAAACAATCATTAATTCAAAAATACTAATGCATTCTCTTATTACCCAGCTGTTGGAGAATGAGATCAAATATTGCATTCTAATGTGAAAAAGTAAGTTTGTAGATCTGTGTAATCAGATCTACATAGAATCCATAAATTCAGATTTTTAATGACTATGTAATGTCTGATTGAGAAATAATTTCTCTATTATATTGGTCTCCTTCCCTCAATTACTTCATAACTTGTTAACTCAAACATCATTTCCTTACCTTCATTCTTGTCTTCTGGTTTTCATTCCATCTAGTTTTCCAAAGATAATTTGCCTCTACTTTGCTTTTAACTATGCAAATAGTTACTTCCTAACTTGTATTTTCAGTTCAGTTCGGTACTTGAGTTTCAGTTTCTTATATCCAATTTTCTATTAAACAATTCCAACTGGATATCCTGCTAGGGATAATATTCCTGATTAGAGGTGTAGCAGGCAGCTGAGTTAGTCAGAAATATTATAGGCAGTGAGACAGGGCTAGGTCCTCAATAGAGCCAGTACAGATACCTGGAAACTGCTGCCTCCTGCTGTGGACCAGGCCTCAAGACAAAAGACCATACAAATGCACCCATGTCCTGAGGGTTGATACCCTAAATAGTTCCCATCCCCCTAGGAAAGAGCTACTCTGTAAGAATGCCCGTTTCTGCGTGACTCACTTCCCCATTTGTCCCTAATGTAATCAATTTTACCTGAACTATCGACCTTATTGGCTAACTATAGTTATGTCCCACATTGTGCCCATCTGCCTTGTGAGCTCCCAGTCTTCCCCCACCTTGAACCCATGGTTTTAATCTATAAAAGTCCCTGGAAAAGACACAGTCCTTGGCAACGCGCTCCGGTCCCCTTCTACCTCTCTTCAGACAGAAGCTCTCTCAATAAATAGGTTCTACTCTTCACCTCCGTTGTTTCTAAAACTCATTCTTTGGTTTTAGAGAACAGGAGCTCGCGGACACAGAGGTCGGGAGTTTTATTCCCCTGTATGAGAGGTTCACAGGCTGGAGATTTGGTCCCCACTACAGCAGTGTTAGGAAGCAGTGAGACTCAAGAGCTGAAGCCCAGAGGGAGGTAATCAAGTCCTGCAGCAGCACTGCAGTCTTGAACAGACTCATAAAGTCCTGTGCTAGTTCTGGCACTCACAGAACTAAATTAGTACTCCAAGGGCAGGTTTTACAAAGTAGGCCTGTCCCTCCCTGTACTCTGGTTTCCTGTCCCATCGTGATTGCTTTCTCTCATGCACACAATCTTCCCATGATGTCATCCACCACGCTGCGATATGTGCAGAAGGTCCTCAACCGAGGCTCAGCAAATAGGCCTGCCAATCTCAGACTTTTGGCCTCTAAAGCTGAAATGAATACATCTCTTTTCTGTATAAAGTACCCAGCCCGTTGACGGAGAACCTTGCAGAGACTGAAACCCCAAACTGCAACTCCAAACCCAACTGCTTATCACAAAGCACCAACACTGCAATTCAACCAAAAACTGAGATTTTAGTTAAGGAAAAAAAAAAAAAACTCATACAGTGTTACACCTTTTTTCTTAGAAGAAAAACACAGTAACACTTGTACTGTAAGTTTGCCACCACTGACCTAGCCTCAGGTATTTTGTTATTACCAACCAAAAAAGGGACTAAGACAAGCCCATGTACTTCAAAATTACTATGTTCAAATACAAATGAAACTTTCTCCCTATAGAATCTACCCCCACCCCGTATTCACCATCTCAGTAAGGGCCAATAAACCAACCCCAAAGAGAAAGCCAAACTGGCAAATGGCCTTTCTCACAATCCCTACAATCACAACTAGTAAATTACTGAGTCCTAATCTGTCATGCTCTAAACTACCCTCAAGTCCACCCTCTCACCTCTAGCAGCTAACCTACTACATAGCTTTCATGCACAAATTCTAGGACCTCTCTCTCTGCGGAAGACTTGGCTCACCCCTCCTTTTACCCTTCTTGCCCAATTAATAACCAGTTCTTTTATGGTTCCCAAGTAGTATGTCCTTTAATCCTTCAGTACAATTGCTTGCATACTTCCCTCTTCCAAGTTCCCTGCAGGCAAATACGTTTTTTACATATTTGTGTTCTACAGTAGTCGGCATTCAAACACTTGCTGAAAAGAAGTTATCTTAAAGACCAAACTATGCCACATTAACAAGGCCTAAAACCCTCAAAACAAAAAGTCTCCAAATAAACTAACTGCACTCCAACTAAATTCAACACTCTTGAGGATTACAAGTCAAGCAGGCAACAGAGTACCATTCAATGGCTGACATATACTAAAAAATTATTAGGTATGCTAAAGGGGAGAAAAAATATGACCTATTGGCAGAAAAAGTCAACAAATACAGAACCAGAAATGATAGGAGAGGACATAAATAGAAAAGAACTATAAAACTATAGCATAAATGTGCTCCATATTCAAGAAAGGAGAAGAAAACAGGATGATCCCACCTGGAGGAAAACAAACCAAAAATTGAACTTACAGAAATGAAAGCAAAATATTTCTAAAATGAAAGGTCAAATGGATGCAGTTAACAGCAGACTAAACACAGGAGAAAAAAATTAAGTGAACTTATAGACAGCTACTAAAAACTATCCAAAACAGAAAAATCTTTTTTCAGAGAGACTGATTTAGCATTGTTTTAAAAAAAAAAAAAAGGAGAGGTGGATAACTGAAGAGCCAAGAAGCCAGAAGGAGAACACAGAGGGAAAAAAAATTTTAAGACAATACAATACACAATTTATCAAATTTGTTATAACAAATAATATTACAGATCCAAGAAACCTCTGTAACACTAAAAAAGAATAAAGAAGCCTCCCTTCAAGGTACATAGCCAAACTGCTAGAAAGGAATGATAAGGAGAAAATTTTAAAAGCAGTCAGAAGAAAAAAAATGTATAGATTACATATACAAAACACAGAAGGACAAAAGACTTCCTATCTAAGAAAGCCAGAAAACAAGACAATGGAGTCACAATTTTAAAGCATCAAAAGGGGAGGAAAAACAAAATAAAACAAAAATTGTCAACTTGGGTATTGACTGCTTAACAAAAATAACTTCCAACAATCAAGGCAAAATTAATTTATTCACAATAATAGGAGCTGAGTATTCATCACCAGTTGGTCATCATTAGAATAACTAATTCTTTAAAGTAATACCAGATGGAAATCTAGTTCTTCAAAAGGTGTAAAGGATACCTAAAATGGTAAATTCAATGGTTTAATATAAAAGTTACTTTCTCACTTCTTAATCTCTCTTTTAAAAAATGTTAAAAATAACAATACATAAAGGAGTTTACAACAGACACACAAGTAAATTTATGACAAAATGTCACAAAAGATGTGGTGTACAGGAAGTGAAACACTACCAAAAGATTCTACACTAAACATGAAATGGTTATCATATGAAGAAAAAGGTTATCATATCATAAGTTAAAGCAATCACTATAAAAATGAAATAGTCCAATAAAGAAAAGTGGAGCAAAGTGATGTTATCCTCCTTTTTGCATAGTAGAAAGCTAAAAGAACTGCAATGCAAGAATAGCATGGAAAAGCAGTACCTGACAAGGCAGGAAGTCATATACTGGCTCCTTCCTTGAGTTACAGACCTGCTGTCAACTTCAAACAATTCTAAAAATATCACAGCTCTCAGTTATTGCTGTTTTGCCTTTCAAAACATTAATCAATTGTATCAAAAAGATTTAAACATTCCACTATCAATCAAGATATTTACTTGCTTCTGCAGTTTCTCCCTTCTTTATTTTTTGATTTTTTTTTTCTTTTGGTATGGCGAGTCAAACTCAGGACCTTGCATTTGTCAAGCAGGCACTTGTACCACTGAGCTACATCCTCAGCCCTCTCTTACTTTTTTCTTAAAGCAACCTCATTCCTGCACGTACAACAACATTTTGTTGTTACTTCTATAGGGTTTCTCAAGCTCGGCATTACTGACCCTTTGTTGTTGGACAGGTGTCGATGTATAATCGATAGAACATTTTTCAGTACTCTTGGTCTCAATCCACTATGCCCATCTAGCTGTGGGAAGCAAAACTCTAAACACTGCCAAATATCCTTTGGGAACCAAAACTATCACTGCCTTACTTTACCACTTTTAGACTATAGTGACTTACTTAGCAGTGAAATGGATACAAGTCTATGCCCTGCATTAGACTGTAAATATTAACATTAAACGTCTAAAAAGTATTGACTCAGACACAATAGTGAAAAGTCCCTGATATCAAGAGCATATATCCTAAGGCCAACTGATTATTCATCTCTATATTCTTCAAAGGCCTTACCCACAACAAACCACTATTATTTATTGAACTAAAACAGCTGGAAGGTGAAGGGAAATCTCATCAAGAATGTGAATTTCAAAGAGGTATTAGATGACAAGGCAGACATCATTAAATAGAAAACAAGGCCACCTACCAAATGACTTTTTGAAAAATTGACACAAGGATATTTATTTTGCCACATGTGTTCTCAAACATTCATTAAAAAAGTTATTCTTTTAATTGGATTCCAGGGTGGGACTCATTTTTAAACCATGTTGGAGCCCAGTCAACCATTGGTATTTAAAATATCAGCATGGATTTGATTGATAAATACTAAGTTTAAGAGGCTACTAAATCCAGAACTTACTGTACAACAACACATACACACACACAAAATTAAAACCCTGAGATTGTGCTTTCAAGGTGAATAAGCTATTAAGTTGATTTTTTTTTTTTTTTTTTTTTGGTACTGGCAATGGAACTCATGACCTCGCACTTCCGAGGCTGGCGCTTATACCACTGAGCTAAATCCCTGGCCCCTTTATTTTATTTTATTTTATTTTATTTTTTGGTAAGTTTAATTCTTAATCTTAATAGATAACCTATATATATGACTATTCCTGACCAAAAACATTTCCAGAATTTTAACTCAGGAACACATGTCTCTCAGTGACCATGCAACTCCATGACTCCAACAGTGTATTACTAAAAAGCCATTTAAGATGCTCTTGCAAATGTAAGTTTTTATCCTAAGCAGCCCATAGCAGGAATGTGTAGATGGATATGCTTTACGAACAGTCCAGTGCCTGGAAATACCTTATATGCCCACACAGAAGCTATTAACTAACTGCATATATAAGGTATTAAAACAAGTGTGAAAGATTTTACACCTGGAGAACCGAAAAAAAGGCAGTCAGCCTTGCCAATGAATTACAGAATAACTAAAAGGTAATATCTAAAATTAACGGTTTTAGTTGAGTCAGAACGTAAATTACTACTCTAAGAATTATCTACATATCCAAAGGCTGAAAGCTGACCCCAGGGACTAGGAAAGAACAAAAAATTAACAAAAACTCTAGGGGGCCAACTGTGATAAAGGATTCACAGACAAGAAAAAAAGGAACCACAAATAAACGCAGTCTGAAAAGTAGGTATCAGAATTTAAAGACATTAGTGTTACTGATGTCAAGAAACAGTCTCAAATGAGTGGTCAGCACGAACGTCTACCTTCTTCAGGGTAAAAATGGTAAAGAATCAACTCCAATGACTAGGAGCCCAGCTCACAGAATCTGACCCTTGAGGCACACTCAATAAACACTAACGCCATGCTCCTTGCACTGTGCCTGCCACATGTCAAGTAGACACCGTTAACTGTTTTACATATGTGAACTCATAATTGTCACAATAGCGATGTTATTATTATATTCATTCTATACACAGGGAGCTAAGGCATGAAGCATTCAAGTAATCTGCCCTAACTCACGCACTTAGGAGAATCTGTCCTGAAAGAGACCACTGGATCCACTTAGACCACTTTCAACAGAGAGCAAATTCAATGTGTTACTAATTAGGAAGAACTGCAAAATGTTACCCATCATTTCATTTCCTCCCTCTTCACACTCCTTTTCTTAAAGAACTTCTTGTGGTACTTTGAAAAGTGCAGCCCTACAAACTGTGAGACACACAAAAGTCTCCCCCAGCTACTTCCTATCTTGCCCCACCTCCAACAAACTCGGCAAGTAAAAAGCTGACCAGTCAGTTTTCTTTCTATAAGTTTAGAACAGAGATTTGGAGATACTTGCTCGGAACCATGCTGCAAAGTCCAAGTGAGGCAGGTTTTGGTGCTCTGGAAAACCAAAGTGAAGCACAAACCAAGACCTTCTACAAGGACAGTATAAAAAAAAACTGGAATAGGCACAGAGTTAGCAGAAAACTAAGACCACCCATGTTCCCAGAGGAAAAATGAGGAGAGTGACTAAAGAGTTTCTGGTTTCCAGGGCACCGAACAAGAATCACACAATGGACTTCACAGGCAGTGCTCCAACCTTACAACAAATGCCTTTTTAAAATAAGCTAATATAAATGGTTTTTGTTTCTGGCACCAAAATAATTCTCAAGCCATTGAGGGAAGACAAAGAAAAACCACTGTTAGCAGCTACTAGGTGCCTCACACTAACTTTTTACGGTAGTTATCTTAACTCTCATTTCAAGGATGAAGAAAATGAGAGTGAGGGGGATTTGACAAGTCTGACTCCAAAACTCAAACTCTATGTCTCACTTTCACTCAAGTAACATGCTTTGTTCTAGGGTATTTCATCATATTTTTTTTCCCTCATGAAACATTTCCAGACTAACCAACAATGTTAATTTTTCTCATTTCATCATGTCCAGTTTCTACACATTTATATGCCTTCAATTCAGGAAATACTTTTAATAAACATTGTATATAAAAGAACGAGCATAAAAATGACATTTGGATCTGAACTGCCTGTTTTTGAAACTGATTAAACATTTTCCTTTCCTTCACCATATTATCACTTCAAATATCCTTAACTTAAACTCAAGCTAAACTTGGATTTTTTCTTAACCTGTTCCACCCCTCATTCCCCACAGGTAGCTAATTTTATTACTAAATACAGGCCATATGACAAAAAGAAAAAAATCAGTTTATCTAAGTAATTATTAATTACCCTACCCTGTTATTTCAATTACTTTGCAAAGGTGAGAAAAACAAATGCCTCGGGCCTACAAATATGAAACCCTTTGCCAAAAGGTTATCAAGAACCAGCCACAAATTTTGTTTCTCCTCTGAAAAGCAGTTTGAACAATGAAATGGGAGGAAACTTTTCTCATCTAGTCTCCTTTCCCCATTCACAAAAATACATTTGCTAAGCTTTATACATTTTTTTTTCATGTATGGACATAACTACCCTATTAATAACTGGAAGTTTCTCTTAAAATGACCTATACCATACTGTCTTTACTGGTCCGAATTTCTTTTCCAGACAGTAAGTTCCTGAAATTTAAAAAAAAAATTTTTTTTTCCAGTTCTTCCTTTCTTAGTCCCTAAAGGAGGAGGACGACTCCACACTTAGCCTAGAAGCTCAGTGGGTGGACAAGCTAGACAATTTCTTACTGCGGTTCTCGTGTATCTTCAACACCTGAGAAGTATCATTGGCCCAGGAGTATATTGCAGTCTTTACCAATGTTACCAAACAACGCAATTTTGTGGGTATGCACACTAATCACTAGATCAGCTTGGGAACCTACTTATTCCCTGACTCCCTTATTATAATCTTTGACTCCCTTATAATCTTTCATATCTCATTTTTACACCAACAAACAATTGTGAAAGTCAATGCCAACCCTTGGGTTACAGTTTTGCCTGAAGGAACATAAAAATGTATGAATAACCAATACTACTCGAAAAATATTAATGTGTTAGAAAAGATTTATTACATTATTTTAAGGCACATCAATCATGTCAGACATTGGGCTGTCATTCACTCTAAAAAAAACACATTAAAACAAATCATCTGTGCATAACCAAGTACTCCAGTTTCTCTGAATAACCTATATTTACTGTGTATTTTTTAAGATACAATAAAATCAGTATCAATTAACGTAACATTTCTTTCAAGGTGCGAAGCAGCTTGGGAAATTTAAGAATGTAGAAAGTGACTGAATAATTACAAAGCTAAGAATAGAACTAGAATTTACTCCACCATGCACTAAAGCTATGTATTACAGCAGTATTTCTCACCACGAAATGCCTTTATATCTACAATTAATAAGGTTATAGAGAGGGAGAGAATAACATCAAGTCATACCACTGCGATGGTTTACATTTTACTCTCATTGTCATTTTGCCTCCCCTCCCCCCCCGTCTCTCTTTAATGCTTCAATTAAAGCTACACTTTTTTCTTTTTATACAGCAGTTTACATGCCTGAGATAACAGAAGTATTTCCAATCCATTTGGAATACTAAGTGCCTGCGTTTAGGTCCTTAACAGCCTTGGAAAGAATGTGACGGCAAAAGCAAATATCAATATCCCAAAGGGCCACTTGACACCTTCGATTTCTGTCACAAGATTTGAGGTGCGCCTGGTTCCAGGGCTCAGAGGTTCTGACAGTGAAAGATGCAGTTTGGGGACAAAGTGCAACGTCCTCCTCTTCCTGCATAAGCTTCTCTGAGATCACTACAGCTACAAATAAACACATCCACCACCATACCCCGAAGGCCCGGTCCGAAGACCACAGCGGGGGTGCAAACCGTGTCCGTCATTCTGAGGGGAGCAATTCCATCGCCGAACTCGAGACCCCAGGACGCCCCCTCCTCTGGCCCTAGTACCTTGGGCGTCCAGCCCTGCCCAGCTCCTTCTGCCCTCGGTCCATCGCCAGGAGAGAAGGTGCTGCGCTCGGGCGGCCCCGAAGCCCGGCTGGGAACGCGGGCAGGCGGGGCGGCTGGTGCTGCCGAGCCCGGCCGCGGCATCCATCACAGCCCACATACCCCCCACCAACCGCCGAGGGGCCGCTCGCTCCGCTCACCTGGCGGCCTCAGCCTCTGAAGCTCACAGGCATGTCACCGACTCGCCACCAGCCTGCAACGACCAGAAGCGCGAGCCCGGCGAACCAGCGGACGCCCCCTCCCGCATCAGCCCCCGGCCCTCCCCCCTCCCGGCCCTGCAGCCCGCCCCCGCCCTGCCCACCCCCTCGGCTTCCGCCGCAGCTCCAGCCCGCAGCGCTGCTGCTCCCCACGCCTCCCAGTCAGTCTCGCGAGAGCAGACGCTCCTCTCGCGAGAACAACTCCGTGGTCCAGCCCGCGCAAAAGTAGGTGGGCTCTTAGAAGGAAAAGAAGCGACAGGAAAAAACCCTCCCACGTGCTCCGAAACAGCTAACGTCATGGGACCGGTCCCATGGCACTGAAGGGACCTCTCCATTGGTCAGAGCCTGCTCAGCCCTGGGAGCTTAAAACTCGAGGCTGACCTAAGAACCTGCAGCGGATGTCTTGCGGGCTTCCTGGTCCGTTGCCTTGGAAACAGTTAACCCTTCCTAGGGCAAAATACACGGGCCTTGGCTTCTTCTGAAGGTTTAGTTCTATATTTTCCACCTTTCCTTCGACTCCTTAGGCTTACCGCCTGTGGCCAGTGAGACTCCTTCGCCACGAGGCTACCTTTACTTTCCTCTGAAGTCCCAGTGGATCTGGCAGCCCACATGGGGTCTATCCCCTCTGATGGCTTCTCCCTTTCTCAGCGTTTCAAGAAAGGACCACTTGCTGCGCACCAAACCATCAACCTGATCCGACCACCAAGAGTCAGCTCTCTAGGGATCTTAAGGCCCTCACATCAGGGCCTTACTACTAAACTAGTAGATTACTACCGATTTACTTGGAAAGGCCAGGCCATTCAAATTGTACCGTCTCCCAAAGGGTATCCGTTCTTCCAGTTGGAAATGTGTGACAGACGAGAAAGACAATTCTAAGTGAATCCTCTATGAATTAAATTTTGGGGGAGATGGTACATGCATATGTTCACTTCATGAATTTTTGTTGTGTTTCTACATATTTTAGCACTGATACAGGCTGTCAGTTGAGCAGTGATGAAGACAAACACTGTAATTTAGATACTAGCGAGCTAGGGAGGTGGGGAAAAGGGGACTTATCTGTCACTGGTAAGCCATATGAAAATAAATTGCAGTAAGTAACTGTTTTAAAAGATCTTCCCTACAGAGAATGAATTTTAAAGTGGCCAAAACAGGGAGATTAGGAGAATTGTATTACAAGTGAGAAACAATTGTGAAAGACTTGACTAATGACTTTGATCCCTTAAATCAGAGCCTTGGTGTGGTCTGATGTCTTCTGTTAAAAATGAATTTCTTCTACTTACCAGGAGAAACAAACTGGAACTTTCTTACTTGAGAAAACTAATGACCTAAAAGGAAAAGCCCACCTTTGATTACTTTCCTCCATTTACACTACACAGATTAATGAATATCTCTGCTATAAGCCAGTTCTAAGAAAAAGGGAATATACAATGATTTTTTTTTCTTTAGATACTTGTTTCTTTAATGTTAAGATTTGAAAACTCGAAGCTGAAGGCTAGGAAATGAGAGAATTTCACTAAAATTCAAATCAGACTTGACTTCCAATGTGAAGCCCTCTCATTGACTAGTGACACAACAAAATCAAGGTTTCTTATCCCTGAGTCTCAACTTCCTCATACATAAAACAAGGCAATTTAACCTACACACAGAGTAGTTAAGCCTGAATTACACTTTGGCACGCACACGCCAGTAGTCCGGAAGCCTGAAAGGGAAATGAACCTTTATGAAACCCTAACCATATCAACAACACAAGCCAAATGAAATTGGACACACACACCAGCTGAGGAACTATGAAACTGATTAAAACAGATACCAGGAATACTTTCCTAAGAAACTCTGGCCTTCCCAGAGTGTGAAAACGGAAGCATTGCCACCTGCTCAACCTCATATTCCCTTTCTCTGAAGCTATTTTGAACCTATGTAGTATTTAATAAATAGTGATTCACGTGTTCCTAAAATTTAAGATTTGGATAGAAAATAAATTTTAAGCTAACAGCTTAACGTTAAAGAAAGCAAGATTTCAAAAAACAGGCATACTTTTAAACAAAAAAAATGACAAAAGAAGACATTTTAACAAGACTTTTTAAAAATGCCAATTGAGTGCTTTTTAAAATGTTTACAGCTCTCATTATGATTAACAAAAACAGCTGCTTGGTAATGCTAACTCAAACAGTGGAGTTTACCATTCTAACATATATTAATAGAATCATAAAGCCTCCAAGCTTATCCTAAAAGAAAGTATTGTGGTCTCTTGTACTAACTATAGTTATTTGGAGTACAGTAAATATGAAAGGAAAAGAAATTTAAGATTGAGATCCAGTTCTACAATGTCTAGTTCATGGATTCCTCCTAAAATTATTTTCTTTTTAAAGTTTTATTACAATATAATTCACTCGCATACAATTCAGTGTTTTTTAAAATAATATTAATAGGGTTGTGCAACCATTGTCAAAATTAATTTTTAGAAGTTTTATCCCTCCTTAAAAAACAGCTGTACCCACTAGCAGTCAATTGTTCACCTCATCTCCAGTCATAAATCATCACTTTATATCTCCATAAATTTGCCTATTCTGGATACTTGATATTGCATACAAATTGAGTAAATATATGGTCTTTGGTATCTCACTTCATTCACATGTTTTCCAAGGTTCATGTTATAGCTTGTTTCAGTACCTCATTTTATTGCCATTTGGAATGATTCCATACTATGTATACAGCATATTTTATTAATCATTTTAACTGTTGATAGACATTTGGGTTTAATGCTACGTTGAACATTCATGTACACATTTTGTTGGATGTTGCTTATTCTTTTTAATACTTTACCCTCCAGCATTGTTTGTCTTTCTCTGTCCATCCCCTTGAGCCTCTGAATGCCCATGAATTCTTTGGCTTTCAGTTCTCTTGTCATTTCTTCAGGAACTCTAGTCCTAATTTCCAGGACTAAGTGTCTCTTTATCCAGTACATTCTACTTTCTCTTCAAAACATAAATAAATTTATAATTATTTTTCTTTGTGTAATTATTTGGTTAATGTCTGTCTCTTCCATTTCTATAGCATTCATGAACAGCGATCATGCCTATTTTTTTCTAACCAGCTTCTAGCACACAGTAGGTACTCAATAACTACTCATAGAAAGGAAGAAATGAGTGAGGAAGGACAGTGTCTTCCTTAAATATTATTTAAGGTTTTAAAAAACGTTCTGAGACAGACAGGTAAATTATCCAGGCTGGCCCTGAACTTGCAATCCTCATGACTCAGCCTCTTGAGTAGCCAGAATTACAGGAGCAGCACCAACTCAGCTCTTGCTATCTGTGTTCTATTTCTCTTGTCTTGCTAGGAATCTGCAGTTAAGTGTTGACAAATGGTACAAGCCAAATCTGGGCTGTGCTAAAGGGAACTAATAGCAAGGCCTGTTCTCCTGCTTTCAATGCCGCAGCAGAGGAAGAGGAAATGTCATGTGTCCATGCTCCTCACAGAAGAGGCCAGTATCATACAAAGAAGCCAATAATATGCTAAGTCAGAGAACATGGGATGAAAGCATCTGGAAGTCTTTCAGATGTCCCCTGGAAAAATGTTAGTGGTTTGTTTCTGGAAATCAAGTTGATGTCTTCTCCACCGTAATTTTCATAGTCTAATGGAAATGTTACTTTCATTTGTAGGCATAGTCTAATGGACCCAAGACATTTAAGTTATAGGCTCATGAAAGAATTATCACCCAGCTAGGGTGATTGATTTGTCCTAGATCACCTCAGGCCTAAATGTCGTGGTTCAGACTAAAATTAGCTGGTTCAATCTGGTCCTACTATCAATGAAACTAAGTGGTACTACACAAATCTGGTCTCTTAGTTTAATACCACCATCTCCACCACTACCCCCCATACACATGCGAATACACACACACAAACACACACACACACGGACACACACGCACACACACACACACACACACACACACAGATCCGTGACTTTCTGACTACAAAGGCAGGTATCATCTTTACCCAGGAGCTCTGGAGCTTTACACCAACAGCTTCTGACAGCCAGAAGCAGATTCCATGGTGCTTCCTGTTTGAAAACTTGAGTCTCCCTTTGGCCCACTTGCTGAATTCCTCCCTGAGTGATGTTTCCTGTCTGAGTGATGGCTGCAGCTGGCAGTTCATTTGTGAAAAAGAGATGTCAAGCTCTTCTTGTCCACATTCCTCAGTTTTTTGGATTTCTTTATTTATGATTGTAAATCAACATTCATTCTACACTCATGTAGAACAGTGCAAAGTACAGGAGAAAATATCTCTTTTGGTAGTTGCTGCACATGTATTATTTCATACATGTAATACTAATAAACCATATAAACATTGTGGCAGTGGAAGAATATGGAATTTATAGCAGTCATTTAATATGTTTTCTAGAGTTACAAAATGAAAGATCTCCGTCACACTTTGCGGGTGCTGTTGTAGTGGGTGGTGGTGGTTTGTTTGTTTGTGTTTTTTATTTTGTAATGCTAGAGACCCATAGCCTTTGACATGCTAGGCAAGCACTCTACTACTGAGCTAACCCCTCAGTTTTCATGCCTTTGTTTTAAAAACATACATATTATATCACAGGCTATTATAAAGTTTATAACTTATAAACCTAATTCTTTTGTAATGAGTCTCGAGCTGTAGGAACACATCTGCACTATTATTATAATATACCAAGTAATATTTTAACATTTTGAAAGTGTTCATTAAATGCTCAATGAATTTAAATTCATGAGTACAGTTATAAGTAGATACTAAAGATGATAATTGGAAGGGCCATTCTAAACTAAAGACCTGAACAGCAAGATAAATGTGAATGCTATTATATATCATACTCAAATATAATGACCTCTGAATTAAATCCTCCTAGTCATAACTGACTACTAATTCAACTTCAATATGTAAAATATGGATGTACTCTCTTTTAAGAAAATGTAATATATGATTATCTGAAATTCAAAAACAAATAATCATGCCTAAATTTAATTACTTTAAAAAGGAATTCTTTAAATATCATTGCTCTGCTGATTTTAAATGACTGATATAGACTGTAGTTAATTATAAAATAGAAGCAAAAAGTCTTATGACAAGCTTGTTACATACTTTACTAAATCAGTGAAACATGAATGCTACCAAGCGTTTCAAAAGCACTTAGTGTAGGTAAGTGGCAAAACAATTTAATTTATGAAACAAAATTTTATACTCAGCTTTTTTGAAATGTCTTTTGGAAAAGGTGAGACAGACTTCCTCTTCATATGAGTCAACGGCACAAAGGCCTACTTTAAAAAAATATTAGATAACTTTGGATTATGCTTTTAAAGGTCAAGGGCAATCTTTTGAATATTGTCATAACTTTTTAACAACAGAAAACAGACCCTAGAACAAGGTGTTCCTGGTGCTTGCTTACTTTGCTTTTAAAATGAAACATTAATTTAACTTGTTGATAAGAGTCTTTTTCTTTAGTTCAATGAAGTTCAACATAAGTATTCTTATGTGATTAGATAATTACATAATACTCATGCACATGGAACACGAATATTGTTTGTATAGTTCTGGTGCAGCAAATCATTAAAACACTGTTGGCTGCGAGATATAGCTCAGCAATGCAGCGCCTGCCTGGCAAGCTCAAGGTCCTGAGTTCAATTCCTGGTACCAAATAAATAAATAAATAAATACACTGGCAAAAATTTTCACTGAGAAGTATCTGAGCTTTTATGATATCTTGAATAGCTCCTAGCCTAAACTTTAGAAAAATATCTATTCTATTTGGAAGTTTAAGCCATTAAATTACTGTATACTCCAGATATATAGTCTGGCCTCACACTAGTTATTTGTTTTTGATTCTTTAGGGACAACTTGTCCCCTTCCCCACAATGGAATGTATGATATGTTTATTGAAGGACAAACCAGGATTTCTCCTTGCGAGTCTTCATGAATACCAAAGTAACTCACCATCCCTACTTTGTTGGTTCACGGGCCTATATCACTTCATAGTTAGTCTAGTCTCCTTCAACCAAAGGAGGTGGCTACCAAACAATAGCCAATGAAGTTTAGTCTGTGTGAGTGCTAGTGTGCTTTGAACAAAAGATGCACCAGTCCTACTCTACCCTGAGTTAGAAGATTCATACCTGAATTTACCAAGACAGCTATGACCAGATAAATGATGCCAAAGGAATCTATTCTATGAGAAATTTAACCCGTTGGAATATTTTATCTAATGAATGGAAGACTCAGAGGAATATCAGAAACTAAAGTGGAAGGCCATCATACAAGAAGTGCCTTAGATTTCCTCTGTTCTTCCAGAGGGATGAAGCAGATTTCAGATCACATATAAAAGGAAAAAAATAATAATTAGTACTGTACTAAAATGGAATGAATATCTTTATAAACAATGGTTCTCCAATTATTTTTGGCATATATATAGTTTATCTTTTTTTTTTTGGTACCAGGGATTGAACTCATGACCTTGTGCTTGCCAGGCAGGCGCTTAAGCCACTGCGCTAAATCCCCAGCCCTATATAGTTTATTTTTAAAATGCACATTTTAGCTTCGAAATTTATAAGATCTTAATCTCTTATGTGATGCTATTCTGCTCTTATCTCTAAACTGATTTAAAATTCTTCCTCAAGTGTGTCCCTATCTCACATTTGATTGTACAGGTTACTATCCTTATCAGTTGGTGTAATAAGATTCTTACAAAGATCTTGTTGTCTTCCAGTAACCCAGTATCAGTAGAATGAGTGTAACAAGATTACCACAGAGCTCTTGTTTAACAGTAAAATGGTCTCTAATTATCTCACTTCTTGTTAGATGATCAGTAGCTATTCTAAAACTTCATATAAACTCCTGATGAAAGTCAGAGCTATATTAAAACAAGATGTAATAAAATATCACAGTAATCTTCCTGTATGATTTTAGAAAATGACATCTTTATAGGAAAGAGATTACTGTACAATGTTCACAAGTTGCACCTGGGCTTAACTATCAAACTCTGTGCCCTTCACACTTTAACGTTAGCTTACTTTTTTTTTTCTGGTACTAGAATTGAACCCAGAGCCTTTTCACAATGAACTACATCCCCAGATAGTTAGTTAATTAGTTAGCTGGTTGGTTAGAAATGGGGTCTTTCTAAATTGTCCAAGCAAGACTCAAGCTCATGATCCTCCTGATTCTTCCTCCTAAAATTCTGGGATTACAGGTCTATACTACCATGCCTGGTTCTAGACACCTTTTTTTACAGATTTTATTTTAAAGGGGGTAAAATTAAACACAACAAAACAGAACAGAACGGGACATAAGAAAGCATAAATTTCAAAGCTAGACAACCAGAGATCTTCACTATCTGTCATATTGTCTCTTGTTTTCTTCCAAATGGTTGTCCATATCTTTGCATATAGGGAGCTCATACTAAATAACATAGCCAATCTTTTCACAAGATGTGTAGTTCGGGGCCGGGGATTTACTCAGTGGCTTAAGCGCCTGCCTGGCAAGCGCAAGGTTGTGAGTTCGATCCCCGGTACCAAAAAAAAAATGTGTAGTTCACTGGCTCCCACTTGCTAAGGGGGGGAGGGGGAGACAGGACAGGGGCCAGGATGACATGAAATGTTTGATTCTTAGCCTGCTCACCGGCAGGCTCACAGCCGCCCCCCAGAGAGGGGAAGAGTTCCTTGTTCTCCCCACACCCCCCACCCACCCAGTCAACCGCGTGGTACAGGTCCCAAGGCACCAGGGTCTCTCTCCTTTGGGCCGCCAAAAGTCTGCCACATCCACCTGCTATTTCTTTCTGATAAATTGACCATTACATCTGCTAAGTTCAGGGCGGCAGGCTGGTTGCTGGTTTGCTCAGCACCCTAAGTTCCAGCATGGCACGGATCTCAGGAAATGCTGCTGCTTCTTGCTTCTTGCTTCTTGCCCTGGGGTGGCCGAGGCTTGCCAGACCACAGTCATTTACCAGAGCAGCAGGCTGGTTGCTTGTTTGCTCAGTGCCCTAAGTTCCAACATGGCCTCTAGACACATTTTCACAAATGACTTTTTAAAAATTCTCAGAAACATGTCTTGGCTACTTTACTCTTTATGGGGTCATAAGAATTCTCAATTAAGTTGCAGGGGAAATAAAGTCCTCGGTCAAAGTCTGCTGATTTGTTCATTACCTTGTTTGTTTCTTGATCATTATTTTTTCCACATCACCATCCACTTGTGCTTATCTCCAGCTATGTGGTCCATGCTGCTTTCTACAACAGTAACTTTTCATTAAGACATGACTGGATGATGGCATCTTACAAGCAGAGAATTCTCTCTGCAGAAATGACAACTGACTTTTAGATACCATACAGATCATCTGTATGCCTGCCCCATCTGCCAGGCAAAGCTTTCTCTTCTTGTTTTTAGTTATCTTATTCATTAATTCTAAGGAGCACAGTGTTCATCCTGTGATGCAGCCTATATTGGACCGCTTGTCCCTCATCGAGGGACAACAACAATATATTAAGGTTCCAAGCTAATCCTCTACTTGTTCTTGGAGAGAAGCCTCTCTCAAACGACATGCATGTCATAAAAGATTGTCATGAATTCTGCCATCTGTTCATTTGTTCACTTTGGTTGGCTTAATGTTCTACTTTCTTTGATTCATGACTTTTGATAGTTCCAGGTCAAACAGCAAAAGTATTGGAATGCAATGACGTCTAACAAGGACAAGCACCTGCTGGGGAAAGCCTGAGGTTTCCTGTGCTCCCTACCAACCGTGCACTTTCACTAGGCCCTCACTAAACGTCCTTCTTCTCAGTAATGTGACATCACTTTCATAGCTGTTCCAAGAACCAGCAGTTCACCTGCATTTGTACCACAGCACCCTCACAGGAATCATTTGGAAATCACCTGGTGGTCCTTTAACTCTATAAATGGATCAACAA
>PVJX010035720.1:0-18042 GCA_004027295.1 Dolichotis patagonum | reverse complement strand
ATAATTGCATGCATATTTGAGTGGGTAAGATGGATGACCATATTGCTGTTTTTGTCAGATCGAGCAGAGCTGTTAACAGTCTCACTGTTTGAATGTCTACTTTATGTTTTAACTTTGTAATTTGAACAACTATTTCCAAGAAGTCAGTATGTAATTTGTCAAGTAATAATTTCTTAGGTTTTTTTTGTTGTTGTCTTTTCCCTTTTTTCCTTGCAATACTGTATTGTCGCTACCCTTTATTCTGTTTTGTTTTGTTTTGTCTTGTTTTGTTTTTCTCTCTCTAAATAAAATTATAAAAAAAAAGTTAATTCTGACACTGTAAAATGGCATAAATATTATGTAAAGGGAAAAAAAACCCAATGTACAATGAAATTAAGCGTGTATTTGTCCTCTGACTTAGGTAACCAATCTTAAAAATTTAACTTGAAAATAAAGCTCTACCAATAGGAAAAATATAAAAAGTTTATTCACTACAAATTAGTCACTGATGTTCAAAAATAAGGAAGACAGGGGCCATGTGGGAACTTAGGGCGCCGAGCCAACCAGTAAGCAGCCTGCCGCCCTGGTAAGTGACTGTGGTTTGGCAAGCCGCGGCCACCCCAGGGCGGGGAAACAAGAAGCAAGAGCGTTTCCTGAGATCCGCGCCATGCTGGAATTTAGGGCGCCGAGCCAACCAGTAACCAGCCTGCTGCCTACATACCACATCCCCCCCCACCCCCCACGTTAACAATTGGGATCCAGGGATCTGGGTATCTCTTAGGGGGTGACCATATTTGGTACAGCAAGTCAGGGGAGTTTCCTTCTATCTCTGAGGGCAGATATTTTTATCGCCATTTTGCTTTGTTCTGAGTAATGGTGTTGCTTTATTCAATACTGTGTTGATGTGTTCTATAATGTTGTGTATTTCTTTGATTTTGCTGTACCTAGTAGAAGAACAACTATTGTGAAGAGGAGATATACAATGTTGCCTATTACTGTTGTCCTAGTGACCTGCTGTGATATTGTGTGCCAATTTCACTATACTGTCTCAATTGGCTTTATTCCATCCTGGTTTTTTTGTAACTGTTTGCAGCCTCACTGTGTGTTCTTTTGTATGCCTTAATTTTGTAACATGAACAGCTATTTCTGGGAGGACAGTATGTGGTTTGTCAACTAGTGATTTATGGTTTTTTTTTGAGGTTCTGTGTTGTTTCTACCCTTTTTTCTGTATTGCTTTTTTTTTCTCTTTAAATAAAATAAAAAAAAATAAGGAAGACAGGTTACTGGAGAATGAGATATTTTAGGTATCAAAATATCAAACCACAAATTATTTTCTTACACAAAAGAGTCTATCTTTAAGATAGAGTGCCTTAAGCAAATATTAAGTTTCCTGCCCTAAACTGAGTATAGTGGTGCATACCTGTAATCTCAGCACTCTGGGGGACTGAGGCAAGATCACAAGTTTGAGCCAAGCGTGAGTAACTTAGCAAGACTCTCAAAATTAAAATAAATAACGAAATAAAGAAATGCATGCCTAAGAATGTAGTTCAGTGCAAAGGTGCTGGGTTCAATCTCTAGTGCCATAAAAACAAACAAACAAACCCCACCAAAACAAAAAACCAAACCAAAACAAAAAACCTTCCATTGCAAATAGAGGCATGACATAAATGCACTTATTCCCAATAAACTGCCACTGCAAAGCATACATTACCTACAAAAGATTTGGTAAATGATCTTTTGAATTCTCTACCCCAGGTGTTGACAGCCTATGGCACACTGGCCTACTATCATAAACTTGGTTTTATTGTAAGAAAGCCACACCTGTCCCTTTACTAATATCTGGCTGCTTGACCATTACTGAGACAGAGGTTGCTAACTTAGAGACAGTATGCTCTCAAAGCATCCTGCACTCACTAGCAGCCTCTTTTCACACTGATTTCCAGCTTCTGATATAGATCCAGTCATCAATTATACAGTCATGAAATGACTCAGGAAGAAAAAAGGGAGGGGGAGGGAAATAAATAAATAAATAAATAAAAATAGAATTAAGATGTTATGTACATGAACACTAATAGGTTTACTATTAGCAGCAACCGGAAAATCCCTACAAGCAAAGTAATCAGTATGTACTCCAAACATGTAAGAATCTAATAAAAAGGACTCATTTAAATGTGCCATGAGAAGACAGCCATAAATAGCAAAGTGTTTTGACTTTTAAATAAATGAGTGCCTCTTCAAAATTCCAACACAATGGAGAGTCAGGACTAATTCTAGGCTTAACACATTCATGATGGAGCTGTAATTTATGTCTTGCTGCTGGGAAGCTTTCAACCAGGGGACAGTCATGGATGTAACACCAGTGAGTGCAACTAAGAACGAACACGTTGAAGAGATTAAACAACATAAACAAACCTAAGGAGAAACCTTGACCTGGGCATGGTGGCACACACCTGTAATCCCAGTTTTCTGTGGGACTAAGGCAGGAGGAATGCAAGTTCAAGCCACAGGAGCACCCTAGTGCCTTAGTGAGACTGTGGCTCAAAATAAAGAGGCTGGAGAATGGTGAAGATGCTGGGCTCAACCTTTAGGATTGCCAGAAAACAAAGAAACTTTGCATCTTAGATTCAAAACATCCCAAAGCCTGGATGGGGCTGGAGGTGCAGTTCAATGGTACAGCACTACTCTAAGTTCAGTTCTTTGAAACACATCCATACCTATGTCAGAACGATGTAGATAAATTAAGTTTTTATGGAGTAGATAATAGATAATGCTGTTATTTATTCTATTTTGGAGTGGGGTGATGGGATTGAACGCAGGTCCTAGTACATGTGCCTGAGTTACACCCTAACCCTTGTTATTGAGCTACCTCCAGCCCTTGTTATTAATTTTGATTTAAATGAGTCTTATTTTTTAAGTCTATATATATTTAGGAGATGCATCACTACCTAATGTTCACGTAACATATCTACAATTTATTTTCAGAGTGCTCATTCTCAAATAGTTTACAATAAAATGCACTTTATCTGAGAGCAAATGTGAGAAAAAGCTAAAAATGAATCGACTATAATGTAGCAATTGCAATTCTATACTGAAATGACCTGTAAGCAGTTTGATTGCTCTAAAGAAAAATGTGGAAAAAAGACTTAGTCCAATTAACTTCTTAATAGTAAACACAATTATTCTACTACTAATGCAATAAAGCAGTTATCCTTCCTTGCTGGGGGCTAGGTTTTTAAGTTTTCTGAGGATATACGTAGGACTAGGAAGTTCAGATGAAAAGCCTGGTTGTGAATTTTTGGTTCTGTTTATCAAAAGGACTTGTGGGCTAAAAATCTTTCCTGTCATATACAGAAGTATGTAAAACATAGGCTCCCAATGAAGAATGTTTATCTAAGAGAAAATGACCATATTAGTCACTTTCCAGTCACTAGAGCAAAATACCCCAAATCCACAATTCAAAGTAGTTTACTTTGGCTCACGGTTTCTGTAGGTTCCTGATTCCAAGGCAAAAGGTGGCATGGGAGAAAGGCATGGAAAGGTGAGAAAAACTGCTCACCACACAGAAGCCAGAAAGCGAGGACAGGGGAGGTGCAAGGGACGAGAAAACATCAGGCCCCTTGAGACTCTCCAACCTGGCCCCAACCTCCTGACAGCGCAGTCAGCCACAAAACCCATCACTGATGAGTACAGCGCCCCCCACTTCCAATCACCCTCCACACAAAGGAGACTTTTGGAGGTCACTTTAAATCTAAACCATAGCAGTAACTATGAAAAGCAACTACATGACACGAAAAGAAGCAATTTCTCTGCCGAAAGACTCGTTTGCCTTAAGAAAAGGTCAGAGGCCCCTTGAATCTTCTCTGTGTGTGCGCGCGCGCGCTCATCCGGTGCCGAGGCCAGCACCCAGGTCTGAGGAGCAAGCACCCCACCCGCGAGCTCCACCTGCGGCCCTGCCCAATGCTCTCGCAGTGCTCACCCGAACGTGCTTCAGCCGCCAAGTCCACGAGGCGGCCGAAGACGGCCGACGTCGTCAACGTGACTCGAATGGTGGCAATTATTTTACTTTTGGGGAAAAAATATTTTCTACTTTTTACAAAGGCTGCTTTTGGAGGCTTCTGAAGAGAACAAAACAGTGGCTGAAACACCCCGAAGACACAGTATAACGACACCCGCCGACCGGCTCTTCGTAGGGCCCGACAGCCCGAGCGGCCTCTGGGAATAGGCGCAAGTCTGCGGGCGCAAGCAGACCGTCCGGGCGCCTCGGCGGCGCCGCACAACTCTGTCCTTCCACGAGCTGCACCGCTCCAGGGACCACCCCCCCTTCACGTGGAACTCGTCGTCGCAGACTGAATGGAACCCACAAGGAAGAAGAGGGGCCGAGTCGCTCGGAGATGGCGTCATAAAGACGGAGACAAATCGATGCTACTTCCGCTTCCGGCAAGGGCGGGGTCGAACTCGGGCCTACGGCGTCCTCCGAGTTCAAATAGGTCTGGCGCAGTCTAGTCTTACGCGCACAGGGAAAGGTTCGAGGTTGGAGCAGCACCGAGAAAGAAGTTAGAAACGGGCATCGAGGAGTTATTTGTGTAGCATGCGCCCTCTGGGCGGGACTACAGTTGGGTGTGGACGACGGATTGGGCCAGAATGGCCGGTGTGGGTTGGAGCCTTTTTCACAGGGATGTTCATCAAAGCTTTTTAGGGCCCCACCCCGGAAATCGAACTCAGGACTTGCCCGGCAGGCGCCGTGCCGCTGAGATCTATTCCTGGTTCCTGACTTTGTAGTTTTTTGAGGCAGGTTTAGCTGTATGGTTCAGCTTGGCCTTAAATTCACTGTGTATCCCAGGCTGACCTCGAATTTGTGGTGATCCTCCTGCCTCAGCCTCTCTCTCGCTGGGATGACATGCGGGCGCCACCATGCCCAGCTCGTCAAAACATTTTTTATAAGCGTATTCCCACATCACTCAAACCCTTATGGATTTAATGAACCAAATGAAAACTCGGTCGCTTTTCCCACTTGCCATTCTTTAAGCCCGAGTGGAACTCAAATTTGCAATCTTTTTGCCTCAGCCCCAGTGCTGGATTATAGGCTTGAGTTTGAGTGTCTATATTATTAAGCTACATTTAAAGAAACCATTTTAATTTTGGATGTTGTTTGTCCTCAATCTTGCACATGAAGCTAGTCGAATTAATGGTGACATTAATCATCTGTCAAACCATTAATCGTCTGTCAAATCCATGTTCTCCAAACCAATCAATTTTGGAATTCTCAGCGTTTTCTGTTGTAACCAAATAAAATGTAGAATTTGATGTGATGAACGTTTCTTTGTTCCTTAGAAGGCATCTAGTCACACTAGAATCAGTCTGCCTCTCCTTCCTTCTCCCACCTCCCCTCTCTCTCCCCCACCTAGGGATTTAACCCCAGGGGTTTCACATTGAGCTACATCCTTGCCTCTTTTTTATTTTTATTTTGACACAAAGTCTTCCTAAGTTGCTAAGTTTTCTAGGCTGAGCTTGAACTGGAAATTCTCCTGCCTCAGTCTCCTAGAGTGCTGAAGTGACAGGTGTCCCCACTCCCACTCCCTTAACCCCAGTAGCAACACAGAAAGGAGTACCATGAGGAGACTGGCTGGACACTGCCACCTGGCATTATGTGATTTTGGGGTGCAATGGTTTTGAGAAACTGTCACAAGAGCTATTTGATTTGAATAAATCTGTTTGACTAGGACCAGTGACAGAGCAGTATTCCTATTACTCTGCTTGTGTGCGCTCTGTAGGTACACAGGGCATCTCAATGATGCAAGATCTGTAGAGATCTGCTAGTTATGGGTGGACAGAGGCAAGGTGGGATCCACCCTTTTAATTGCTGTTTAGATCATTTGTTTAATGTATCTGAGTATGTTATGATTCAATTGTGTTATTTTCTTACATGTGTGGTGTCTTTGTCATTCACTTTCGCCTTTAGCACTGCTCTTTTGGATTGGCTTTTTTCCTCCAGGACTATTATTTTCATTTACTATTGTATTTCTATTAAAATGTACATATTTCTCAGTCTAAATGGAATGTTTTGCCATTGAAATGGATGTAGAACCTAACATAGAAGTCTTGTTCCCCCATGCCTTTGTTATAATTCTTACTGCACCAACATAATTTGAAATCCCCATCTTTGTCAACAATCATATGTATTACAAAGAAATCTCTTTTGCTTTCATTAGTTTCATATTTTTTTACCTTCATTTATTTAGCTTTAGGCTCACTGAACTTCTTGAATCTTCATGTTAAACCAAATTTGAGAACACTTGCCAATATTTTTACTGATTTTCTCATCTTTCTCTAAGACCCTTTTGGTATTATCACACAGTCCCTAAGGGTCATATGGAAAATAATTTGGAATTTTTGTTTTTATTTGTGGTGTTTGTTTTGTTTTGTTTTTAGTAGTAGAGATTGAACCTAGGGGCACTAGGAGACTCATGGTGCCTCTCTCTTACTCTCTCCCTCCTTCTCCTGGGGATTTACTCAGGAGTTTTGAACTGAGTTACATCTTTTGCCCTTTTTCATTTTTCGAGGCAGGGTCTTGCTTAGTTTCCTAGGCTGGCCTCAAGTTGCACTCTTTCTGCCCCAGCATCCTGAGTAGCTGGGATTACCTGCATGTGCCACTAGGTTTGGGATATTCTGTATATTTTTAATATTATGCCACTCTGGTCTTTACAATCCTGTGGGGAAAGTAGATGTTTGATCAGGTAATTGACAAAGTTGGGTCCAGTATGAAAAATTTTGAGACTGGAAGCATAGGTCAGTGGGAAAGTGCTTACTTAGCATCACCAGTACTGGAAAAAAAAAAGTATGCAAGGTTCAGTATTTTGTGGCTTATGGTTTCAATGTGCGTTCTCTCTGCCAAGGCCTTTGCAGTGCAACTTGTGTCTCTATTAGAGCTGGAATAAATGGCGGGTAGCTGGTGTGGCTCGTGTCTAGTTGTACCCCCTGCCCCGAAAGCCTCATGCAGTCATAGGTAGGCTTTTTCAGAAGTGGCCGAGTCTAGAGTGTATGACACTGGGATTTATTCATTGTGCAGTGCTAGACTCAAGAGCATTAAAATTAAGGGTATAAGTGCTACCCACTCTTAAGTAATCTTGATGAGACAAAAGGGTCAGAAAGGTGCTGTTAAGGCCCTTTTTTTGCTTTTGCTACCTTCTGCCTGCCATGAACTGTTGCCTGCCACACCACTTAGCCTTGGAGCTAGTTGATTATGGCCTGAAACATCTATAAACTGTGAGCTAAATCAATCTTTTCTCTTGTAACTTTGGCTGTCAGGTATTTTGTTTCAGCAATCAGAAAAGACAGAATTTGGTACCATAAGTGGGGTCATTGTTATGACTATACCTGACCATGTGGGTCAGGAAACTTTGGGACTGCCTTGTGGGAAGTGTTTGGAAAGGTTCAGAGATGCTGGCTGAAAAAGTAGAGCTGGAACACCGTAGGCATACTTGATGGGAGATTTTGGGCAGAGCTCAGAAACCCAGAAGGCTGGTAGAAATCCTGCCAGTAAAGAGCAGGCTTGGGAGGTTTCTGCTGGGAAGAAGGAGCACATTGATTGTTGAACTCCAGACAATGTGTGTTATACTTTGGCAGAAAGTTTCTCTGCATTTTGCTCCTATCCAGAGACTTTGCCTAAGACTGAGATTAAGGGTGGTGGACTAATTAATCTTGTAGAAGAAATTCCAAGGCAGTCTAATGTTCAGGTGGTGGGCACAGCTGTTGGTGGCTTTTATCCAGATTTATGTTGAGAATCAAGAGCAAATAGCCCAGCAGAATGAATTAAAATATGAGTTTGTCCAGAAAGGAAGCATAAGTAAATCTGTGAACTGCAAAGATAGAGCAGAGATCTTGACCTGCTGAGAAGGAACAGGAGATTAGAAAAGATGGCCTGAGGGCATCTCAAGAAGTTGCAGCACTCCACCCTTTTGCAGTCTCAAAATTGCAAAAGTGAGACTTTGCTTTGAGAAGAAAGCCGCAGAGCACTGTGTTCCAGAATGGCAGCAGTTAAAGAATTTGTTCTTTGGAATCAGCTTCAGGGTGCTTAGTGATCCAGGCACTCGACCCCTACAGCCAGGAGAGAAATAAACCTGGCTATTGCTGCAGCTGGCAGCAGACCTTGGCATCATCCACATGGTGCTAGTTTTAGGTGCATGCACAATGCAAGAGTTGTGGGGTCAAGAAGATTTCACTTCCACTCAGCTTTCAAAAGACCTGGGAGGCCAGGCAGTGTGTGAAGCTGTATGAAGCCAAAAGTGCAGTGGAGACTCCACAAGTTCAGAAAATCTAGGAATGTGGATCATCTGAGGAAAGAGCAGAGTCCTCCCCCACGGGAAGCCATGGGAGCTACATCCACTGACAGTGCCACAGAAGCAGAGATACCCAACCCCTATGGAGTTCACAACTTGCTACAGATTGCTGGGGATGCTGGAGCAGAACTGTGGGATTTAATGTTGGATTTTGGTCTTGCTTTCTTCCCTTCCTTGCTATCCTTGCTTGTAACTTTTGGAATGGAAATATCTATCTTGTGCCACTGAACACTGAAAGTATTTAATTTTCATTTATACAGGGGCTTGTAGCTAAGAGTTTACCTTAAATCTCAGAAGACACTTTCAAGTTGGACTTTTCAACAATGCTGAAACTTTGGCACCCCTTAGAGATGGACTAAATGCCTTTTGCATAAAGGGGTGTGCATGAGATTTCTGGGGCCAGGGGCAGAATGTTATGGCTGTGGCCAGATTTACTCCCAAAGCCTCATGCAGTCATTGGTGGGGCTTTTTCAGAGATGCTGGGTCCAGTGTGGGTGTTGGGGCTGATTCATGGTGCAGTGCTAGGCTCAAGAACACTAGGATTAAGAGTGTGAATGCTACCTGCTCTAAGTAATCTGGATAAAAGGGGGCAGAAAGATGTTGTTAGAGTCTCTTGTTGCTTTTGCTACCTCCTGCCAGCCATGAACAGTTGCCTGTCTGCTACACCACCTTGCTGTGGTGTGCCAACTGTGAGCTAAATAAATCTTTCCTCCTTTAATTTGGGTGTCTGGTATTTTGTCTCAGCAATGAGTAGAGTAACTAATAGCCTCAGTCTCACTCAGAAGACCTATAGTATGTCACAGACACTACATGACTGCCTCTGAGAGGCTGGGGACATGTAAATGGAGAGAAATAAAAACATAATTTCCAGTCTTCCAATAGCCCTAGGTGGCAGGCCCATCTTTCTTCTCTTTCTATCTCTGTCTCTCTCAGCATTAAGACATTCCACATGTACCTTTGCCAGAAACATAAATCCTATAATAATCTTATGTCCACAGAAAGCAAAATCAAATTTGACATAATTAGACGCCAGCAGAAATGGTATCAGTTAACTGTTGACATTTGAGACTAGCACTCCAAGGAATATGGAAGGTAAGGTAACAGAACATTTTAAAGCCTTGTTAAGCTTCTCAAACATATTAAGTCCCTAATTTAGAAATGAGTTCTGTTCCAGTTGAATGTTTGTAAGTTGGATTTGTTCCTAAATCCAACAAAATGAGTTTTATACGGTACACTATGAAAGTTCACAACTGGCATGTTAAGTTGAGGACTTACTAAAGGAATGGTTGGAGAAATTTGGGCATCCCAAAATTAAGGCAAGCATGACGGTGTAGGCTGATAATACCAGCACTCTGGGAGGCTGTGGCAAGAGAATCACAAGTTTGAGACAGGGCAACTTAATGATTTAAGAGCGCTGGGGATGTAGCTCAGTGGCACAAGCACCCATTTGGCAAGTGTAAGGTACTGAGTTTGATTTCGAGTTAAAAAAAAAAAAAGACTTAGCAAGGCCCTCAAACAACTAAACAAACAAAAAGGGGGAAGGGGGGCTGGGGATGCAGGTCAGTGATAAAACACTTGCCTACTATGAGGCCTTGGGCTCAATCCCCAGCTCAGCAAATAAAAACACAGGACAAAAACAACACATGAGCCTTTTTTTTGAGACAGAGTCTTACTGTGTAGTTCAGGCTGCCCTTCAGTTCACTAGATAACCGAGGCTGGCCTCAGACTTGCAGTGATCCTCCTGCCTCACCCCTGTGAGTGTTCGGATTACATGTGCCACCACAGCCAGCTAAGATTATTTTCAACAAGATCAATTATTGGAAAAACTGGGAAAACACACTCAAGTATTTTACTAGAAGGAAAACAGCCAAAGTAAGTAAAAATATGTCTTATTGTGTTGTCTTTTTGAGACAGGGTTTTGCTATTCAGTTCAGGCTGGCCTTGAATTCACTTTGTAGCCCAGGTTGGCTTGGAACTCCCAGTGATCCTCCTGCCTCAGCGTCCCTAGTGCTGGGATTACAGGTGTGTGCCAACATGCCCAGATAAAATATGTCTTATGTACAATGAAAAAGAATAAAATTGCAGAGAGGTTAATTTGAAAAGGCAGGTTTCAAAAATCACCTAAGGCGTACTTTGTGGGAAACTTAACACATGACTGATTTCTATTTGTGTATGAATTCAATAGGCTGAGTACACACAGGAGTTCTGGCACTGAAAGAAGTTTCTTAACACTGAGACAAAGGGGATGTGCACAGCATGACACAGACACGTGGCGGAGAAACAGGGGGCCTGAAGAAACATTAGCAGGAAAACATAGACCATAGCACTTTGGGATTTCTACCAAAAAGACAAACCAAGGCAGGAAAAAAATTTCTGAAGGGCAAGTGTGTAGATGTCTTGAGCCTTGCCCTGGCTTGATATAGGGCAGAATACTGGCTTGGTCCTCAAGGTTAGAGGAACTGGTTGTGGATCTGGGCTTTGGATTCATGGTTTGAGCACGAATATGTGCTCCCAAGCAAGCTGATCGCTGTCTGGAGGAATTACCTAGACCAGAGAGGGGAGGTGTGCCTCAGGCAGCAAAATATCCACAATGTCCATGTATCTTAACATACAGAAATGAAACTCATAACTAATAAACTGGTCCTCTGATGTTCAGCCATCGCACCGAAGAATGAGGAACATGGAGAATCACAATAATAGGGTGTTAAATTGCCCTAAAGAGACAGGAAAAAAAATTCTAAGTAGGAAAAAGAAATATAACAAAATCTGAGTAGTCTGTCTAAGCCAGGCCATAACAAAGTTCTCCATTATATGGTGCTGCTCAATAAAATGTATCTGAAATTTTCAGACCTGAAAACAAATTTGAAATTACAGAGTTGTAAAGTGTGCTAAAATGTTACGGGTCTTTCCATAATTAGGGTGAAAGTCTGGAGCTGCGTTGAGGGTATGAACTCTACTGAGACATATATAAAAACACGGTTTTCTTTGAAACCAAGGCAAAGGAGATCAACATGGACAGCTCTAGGGGGTAGCATGAGGCATGGATAAGACATAAGTAGTCCTTGGCTCTGAGTATCAGTGGGAGACTGATTCACAGCCCACTCCTGAGGGAACCAAAAATTTTTTTCATATCAACTTTCAGGATGGCACAGATAGCAGTAATCTCATCTGGCTTTTCTATAGCCATGCAGTATACAGCTGAATGTGATGGCTGAGTTATACCAGGATTATGGGCTCGGTCAACAGCAAACTCAGGCACACAACAGAATCTCAAATATGTAAGTACAAAAAGTGACTCTGGTGCAGTTAACACCTGAGGTCCATGGTCTACGGGCATCGCTACAGAGGAGGTTCTGATATCTTATGAACTCACCTCCAGTGAAGACAGGGAAGTCATCTCCAGCGGTGAGGTCTTGGAGTTGGGGGCATTTTCCTCAGCAGTGAGTCTCTCAGGCAGAATATGTGGGCTGTGACACTGGGCTGTCATTTGTTAATATCACATCCAAGCCCCAGGGTGAGGCCACCCTGCAATACGGACTTAGCCCATGACCCCACGTGCTCATACTCAGGCAGCTCTGAACAAGTCCCGGGGTGACCTCCATGCCTTATTTCAGACCACTGGGTTGGCACGTAAGGCCAGTCTGTGAGCTGTGACAACCCACACGAGGGACAGGTCTGATGATCTGATCATTTCACTGCCAGTAGTGAAATGTGGTAACTTGTGGGCTGCACAGCAACATCACACAACCCCCCAAAATGCCACCACCCACTCCTCACCACAAACACACAAAGGTACAGAGGTCTCCTTCATTCGACATTTATTCTTTTTTTTTTTTTTGGTACCGGGGATCGAACTCACGACCTCACGCTTGCCAGGCAGGTGCTTAAGCCACTGAGCTAAATCCCCGGCCCTTGACATTTATTCTTTGCTTTGTTTTGGGCTACACCACACTGGCTTGATTCAGAGCCACAGAAAGAGCCACCAAGTGGCTGCAGCCCTGATGGCCATCCACAAACACCCCAAGGTCGCTCAAGCACCAGAAGTACATACATTTGGACTACTGAGGCTGAAACCTGCTTGTGGTGTGCATGTCTGTACCCAAAGGCCACGCATTCGTCACACATGCAGGAAGTGCCATGATGATCTGAGCACCGTAGACCACGGCGAACAGCTGTGTTCACGGGCATTTTTTTTTTCCACAGTACATGGAATGAAAAACCCAGATTTTACTACTAGTTCAGCTGGTGCTTGACTCAGGCATATAAAGCTGCTCTGCCAAGTGGCAGAGTGAATAGAGAATACTGAAGCCTGTCCCAGCTCCTTGCCTGCCAGATGTCACAGAATCTCCCATTCTCAAGTGCAAGCGCTCTCCTGCCATGGCCACGAAACTGAGGCATCCGTGCGACTAGCTATTCATTCATCCCATCTTCACTCATCGCTTCTCGCACCCTCCCCTTTTATCTGCAAGGGTCAGACATGAGAGGAAATAAGTTTAACCAACACTGAATTTATACCTCAAACTTGGGTGCTGTGAGCCTCTGCAGGTGGACCATGTTTGAGAGCATGACAGACCAACCAAAGAATCTACAGGGCTTAAAACAGTATTGTTTGTATCCCAAATGCCCACTTTTTGCTTCTAGGCTGCTGCTTAGAAGTTGCTCAGAAGGGAAAGAATGATGAATCACTGGGAATGATCGGGACAGAACTGATTTTGTTCAAGATAAAGGAGGACCAGCTGGATGGCCATATATTTTTGTCAGCATACCAGATTTCAGAATATGGGGATAAAATTACTATAGTCCATATATTTGGTTTTCTAGGGCATGAATCAGGATTTTCACTAAATGCTGAGAATTAATGGCATGTAAAAAACAACTTTCCAACATTTCTTACCTTCATCAAGTCTTCTTCACTGTGTGACCACAAGTGAAGCTTAGCAGAGCTATAACTTTCCCACATAATTCACATCAGGGTCTCCCTTCAGTGAGTGTGAAGTCTCACATATTTAAGAACAACTTCCCAGGAAACAGAGGCGACTTTCATATTTCCTTCTTTCAATTCATGGGGCATCTTGAATATGAGTTCTTGAATGTCTTCAAATTAAACTGGAGTAACTGAGGGCTGCCCCTCATTCTCTACACGAGTAAGGTTACTCACTGGTGTAAACTCCACTGCGGTGATTAAGATGTAGGGATTTCTTACATGATTTTTGGCACTCATCCCATTCAAGGCGTTTCTGTTCTGTGTGAGTCATTAAGTGGTCACTGAGTAGGCAAATGCTGCTGTAGGCCTCCCCACATTCCTCACACTTATAGGGCTTCTCTCGAGTGTGAATTTTTACATGGTGAATTAGGTTTGAGGATGAAGTGAAGGTTTTCCCACATTCCCTACATTCATAGGGCCTCTCCCCAGTATGACTTCTGACATGTTCAGTTCGGCTGGAGGAGGTGGTGAAGGCTTTCCCACAGTACTTACATTTATAGGGCTTTATGCCGGTGTGAATTCTAATGTGCTTTGTAAGGTATGAGAAATACTGGAAGGATTTCCCACATACGTGACAATCAAATGGCTTTTCCACTGTGTGAGTTTTTAAGTGTTCGTTGAGCAGATTACACCTATTATAGGCCTTCCCACATTCCTGACATTCATAGGGTTTCTCTCCAGTGTGAATGGTTAGATGTTTACGCAGGTATGAGACATTGAGGAAGGCTTTCCCACATTCCTTACATATATAGGGTCTCTCTCCACTGTGAGTTCTTATATGTCTACGTAGGTATGAGGATGCATGGAAGACCTTCCCACATTCGCCACATATGTATGGTATCTCTCCACTGTGAGTTTTTCTCACGTGGTTATGTAGGTAGGAGGAAGTAAGGAAGGCTCTCCCACATTCCTTACATGTGAAGGGTCTCTCTCCACTGTGAGTTTTCACATGTCTGTGCAAGTAGGAGGAAGAATGGAAGGCTTTCCCACACTCCCCACATATATAGGGTCTCTCTCCACTGTGAGTCCTTCTTACGTGGTTGCGCAGGTAGGAGGAAGTAAGGAAGGCTCTCCCGCATTCCTTGCATATGTAGGGTCTCTCTCCACTGTGGGTTCTCACATGTTGAGAAAGGCGTGGGGATGAAGCGAAGGCTTTCCCACACTGTTTGCACTCATAGGGTTTCTCGGAGGCATGTGTTGGGATGTGTGTAATGAGGCCCGAGCGCTTAGTGAAGGCTTTTCCACAATCCTTACATTTATAGGGTTTCTCTCCGGTGTGAGTTCTGAAGTGTTCCACCAGCCTCGAGTAGGTGGTGAAGGGCTTCCTGCATTCCTTGCATTCATAGGGTTTCTCCCCAGTGTGGGTCCGCATGTGCCTATTAAGGTTTGAAGAACGCCCAAAGGCTTTCCCACAAGTCTTACACGCATAGTGTTTTACGGTGTGCATTTGATCAGGCACAGCATGACCCATGGAGTGAGTAAAATTTCCACATATTTGGGTTTTCATGTGTGTCTTGAAATACGAGTGTTCACTGAAGATTTCTCCATACTGCACATAGTCACAGAGTTCCCCTGTGCTCTGGTTTCCCGCCTGTTGATGAAGGGATGAATGATGGTTAAAAGATTTTACAGACTTGTTAACAGATTCTGTCTATCTGGAAACAGAAATATTACTGTGACTCTGATTTCTGTCATTTTGATCACATGTATATACGCTCTGCTCTGTGGATTTCCTTCAAGTTGAATAAAGAACTCAACACTAAATACTGTGTTGCCACGCCAGGCCTCATCTTGGAAGTGCTCCTTTCCATTTTCACGAAATTCTTTTAAGACTCTTGGGATCCACTTACAAATGTGGGAAGACGTACTTGTGGGAATTCTGAAGCCCTAGTTTGTTTGTTTGTTTATTTATTTATTTTTTCTTTTTGAGACAGGGTCTCGATATGCAGTTCAGGTTGGCCTTGAGCTCACTTTGTAGCCCAGGCTTGTCTCGACTTTGCAGGGATCCTCTTGCCTCAGTCTCTCGAGTGCTGGGATTACAGGTGTGCACCACCATGCCTGGCTGAAACCCTAGTTTAGAGCTAGGCTGTTTCACAATTCACCAGATTCAGAATGTCCTTCTAGGGACATTTCTCCCATTAGAGTAAATGTCAGTTTTCTCAAACATCTCTCCTTTGTGCTAATTTTCTAGAAAGTGACTTCCAATCTCTGAATGTAAAAAATAAGAAATCTCCCTTGTTAATCTCAGAGCTCGCCACAATTCTCACCTCCTCTCTTTTGATGAATAGATGAATGGTGATAAGGAACTTACTTAGGGTGCGCTCCATCATCATTCTATGATGATGATTATGATTTTTAACATTTTCATTACATTCTTACAGTCCCTGCCATGTCTTCTTTTCAAACTAAATGACAGAACCACAGTGCCAGAACTTGACCCGTCCACCTAATCTTAAAACTACTGTCCACATATTCACAAGATTGCTTGAAAAAAGTCAGTGTCTAGTTACACCTGTGTGACCATGCACTTGTGATATCTCTGAAGGATTTCATAGTAAGTTTGGGATACCCTCAGATTCATTATATTCAGTGTATTTCCCTAGATACATTGATACTGCCTGGGGGAATGGTAACTTATTTAACATTCCAAATCTTCTCTGAGTGTAAGAAATAATAAAGATCCCCTATTAATCTTACTGTTGGCATCCCATTTGAAGTTTGGTCCCTCAAAAAATTCTGCTGAAAGGCTGTCTCCTTGGTGTTAAGTTGCATTTCCCATTCTGAAGATAAACAGAGAATAAAATTAAAGTTTAAAGAAATATATGGTCATTTGCAGGAGTTAAAAATAATAAGGCTCATTTATATTTCTCTTCAAACAAAACCTGGTGGAGTACAAAAGGTGAGAAGGAAGGAAGATGGGAGGAAGAGGAAGAAGGAGGAAGAGGAGGAGAAGAGAAAGAAAAAGAAAAGAAAGAAAGAAAGAAAAATTTGAGCATTTAACTAGGTTATAAATTTGGCAATGGCTAACGATATGAATGACAGTTTATTACAAACTGATTTTTTGAAAATTAAAACTGATGATGAACAGGTAGAATGTTACCAGACATGAAAAGTAGCAAAGACCTGGACAAAGAATAAACAACAAAATGATAACAAAGACAGAGCACAAATGGTTTTGTGAAATCGTAACAAAGTGTGATTAGTCAGAAACAGGGTGAGAAGCTGAGGATTTCTCATGTAAACTGTCTGAAGCTGCTGACATCAAGTGCATCTCAAAGGTTCCTCATTACACTTGCACACTTAACTGTGGCCTTGGATCAGGGTTGTTCTTCACGAATACTCACCTTGGGGATGTCCTCTCTGCTCTGTCCTCCAATCCCCCTTGTGTTCCAACCAGGAGATCAGACTGGGTTTGACAAGCTCACCCCCTGCACCTGGAGAAAGATGTATTCATGCAAGAGGTTCAGGCAAGAGAGCCCTAAACTTAGTTTAATTCAGGAGTGATGCTTCTAATGAAAGCAAGGGAATTATCACAAAAGGACTAAACTTGCAAATATCTCTGTCTGTGTCCCAAATGATTGGTTATCTTTGAACTCTGAAATCCAAATGAATGCTTATGCACTTGCTAACACAGCAGTAACACCTTGATTCAATCACAAAACAGTGACACAAACTGGTACTTGTTCTTCTATAGAAAAACAAAACTGTATCAGTGAATCTTATATATTCCAGTGTATCGGATTTATCTGGATGGGCTGTTAAAATTTACACAATAGGGATTGGCCTGTAGTTTGTGGTTTAGTACGTCAAAGGAGAGACTAAGCCAGGTACCGTAGCACATGCCTGCACTCAGGAGGCTGAGGCAGGAAGATGAGCAGAAGTTTGAGGTCAGCCTGGGCTACACAGTGAGTTCAAGGCCATCCTGGACTACATACCAAGACCCTGTCTCAAAAACCAAACACAAAAAGGGGGAAGAGACTAACAATTAATGCTTCTTTTCTTTTTCTTTCTTTTTGGTGGCATTAGGGATTGAATCCAGGGCCTTGTACATGCTAGGCAAGTGCTGTACTACTGAGCTACTCTACCGACCCCATAATCTACCTTTCTGATGGGACAGTGGTGATGCCACTCACCTTGGACCATACTGGGAACCACTACAGTAGATTAAAATGGACAGCAGTCCCCTTATCCATGGTTTTGCTTTCCACAGTTTGTTACCTACCATCTGTGGTCTAAAAATATTAAGTGTACATTTCCAGAAAAACATATGTAAGTTTTAAATTACACCTGATTTTCAGGAGTGTGATGAAATCTGTGTCCCACTCTGTGCTGCCAGGGATGGGAATCTTCCCTTGGTCCATCACCGAGTAAACGCTACCCACAAGATAGTGTCCTCAGGACAGCAGTGCTTATGTTCAAATCAGCTTTATTTTACTTAATAATGGCCCCAGCACTTGGGACATTTCCCCCAAGGATAAAGCAGGACTACTGTCCTGGGGCAGAGGCCACGCGCCTCTCATTTCCCAGTGGAGGCAGCGTCCACTTCACCCAGGCTGGGACCCAGGAAGCGCGCAGCCTCCGTCTCCTGCCCATCAGCCCGCAGGCGCGGCGGCGCTCTTACCCACGGAGGCCAGGTTCTCGTAGTTCTCCAGCATCACCTCTCTGTAAAGGTCTCTGTGACTCTGATCCAGTAAAACCCACTCCTCCTGGGTGAAGTCCAGGGCCACATCCTCAAAGGTCACC
>PVJX010035719.1:0-18043 GCA_004027295.1 Dolichotis patagonum | reverse complement strand
ATCCTCCTGCTTCAGCCTCCCAAGTAGCTATGATTATAGACATGTGCCACCACGCCCTGCTTAAATTTAATATTCTCTAAGCATCTATCTATCAGTAGATTGATCTGTAGTACTTCCAGTGCTCGCTATTCAATTACAGTGTCTATTTTATGAAATTAATTATTTTAAAATGAGGCTTTGCCATGTTACATAGGCTGATTTTGAACTCATGGACTCAAGTAACCTTGTAGCTGCAGTCTCCGAAGTACTGGGACTCCAGGCTCAGGCCACTGTGTCCAGCTTTCATGCATATTTTAGATGAAGTATTAATTATCCCCAGTGCTGGACACTAAAGTTGTTTCTTTTTCTTTTTTGCTATTATTAAAATCACCTTGCTTATGACACTATCTTTGTGTGCTGAGATTAATTTCCTGGGGAGTACTACTACACGCATGCGTGAGTGGTGTGCATTTATTTATTTATTTTTTTTGGTACCAGGGATGGAACTCATGACCTTGCACTTGCTGGGCAGGCACTTATGCTGCTGAGCTAAATCCCCGGCCCCGTGGTGTGCATTTTGACCTATGCTCTCCCATTGCTCTTTAGGATGGCTGTGCTGAGTTACAGTCCTTCAGAGTGCCTCCATATGGGCATTTGCAGGCCTAGAGAGCTCTCAGTAAGATCTGTTGCCACGTGAAGATGGTGTCCTGCAGGAGCCACGTGACAGAAGACGTGTATCTGCAGGGCATGTGCGTGTGTGTGTGTGGGGGGGTGCATGGGGTACTGGGCTCGTGCCTTTGGTCTGTGGTGAACTGCGTGGTGGAAACTGTGTTGTCCTATGGGACCCCGTCCCATTAGCTCTCGCCAGGACTTGTGTGTGAGTTTCCGGGCATCCTTTGCTGGCCCCAGTCTTGAGTGAAGGTGGCCTGCACAGGGCCCTGACACCCATTTCCGTGGCCGCCTCCGTCTTGTCCTTTCCTTGTCGGAGGCCTGTGCAAGGCCCTGCCATGAGGGGCTGGTTGGAGCCAGGAGCCGCGTGGGGAGCCCTCTCGGGCACAGTGATGGCTCTGTCTCCTCCTCTGCCTTGCCAGGGGCCCCCATTCATGGGAAGGAGAGTCACACATTCCCCCTTGAGATAAGAATAGAGCCCAACTGTGCCCCAGGACAGAGTCCAGCTTCTTCAGCTTGCCCTCCGAGGCCTGGCAAGGGCTCCCAGATGGTACTGGCATGAGTGGGCCCTGGCTGCCTGCCCTGCCGGCCTCTTGTGCATTGTGTGGCTGGACACTGGGTCCAGTGTGTGTGCCTGCCCAGGCCCCCGGGAAGCCCACCATCTCCAGCCTCTGCCCAGAAGGGAGAGTCCTTAAATCAGTCAGTCCAGGACTTTGCAGTTGCCCCTCCCCTTACCTGTGGGCCTCAGACGCCAGCCCTGAGCTTTGATAACTCCGAGGATTGGCCCTTGACTGCCCCCTGTTCTTGGAGGGGTGGAATGGAGCCTGTGTTCGGAGAGGAAGAAGGCTGTGGGAGAGGCTGGGGTCTGGGAATTGAAGGCTGCCTGCGGCCTGGGGACTCTTGGAGCTTTTTCCTGCAACCCTGAGGAACAAGGAGTGGAACCCAGTGGAGCCTGGAAATTGTGGGTTGGTGATCAAGGTTCTGGTTCCTTCGCCCTCAGTCCTGCCTGTGTCTGAGGCCAGAGGTGGACAGGCTGAGTGTCAGTTAGCAGCAGAACCCACCAGAGCCATTAGCCACGCAGAGCACGTGGGCGGGGTTAGAGGTGTGACTCCGCAGCAGAGCACTTGGGTAGCATGTTGGGGGCTGTGGGTGGGACCTACAGCACCACCAGAAAAGTAGAAGACGATGAAGAAAACGAAGGAAAAAAAAATGAGATGAAAAGGCACTGACTGTTCCCTGACTCTTCTTGGGGTCATTTTGGAGAATCTTTAATGCATCTGTCAACCTTCACATTTCAGGGCTAGGCTTCTCCAAGTGTGGTTCCCGAGACTTTTAGAGTAGAGGAAGAGGGTCGGGGGGAGCAAGGGTAGTGGTGAAGGATGATCCAAGTGTGTAATATGCACACACAGCTAGGCCAAGACAAAACCCTCTATTCTGTATAACCACCATGTGCCAGTAAAAAGGTTTGGTCCCAGAACCCACAGCACCAATATTTTCTGGGCACTTGCGGGATGGAATGGCATATTCTCAGGCCCACCCCAAAGCTGCCGTGCTGGAAACCCAGAGTTGGGCCTCAGCAGTCTCTGCTGCGCGATGCTCCCTGTGAGGATTCTAAGCAGGATGTGTGAAGCAGGCGCCTCCAGTGCACGTTGAGGACCCAGCAACACAGACAGCACGTGCCCCACCCCGAGGCATTAGATAAATGCATAGAACACTATTTCTCTAAATATGGAGCCTGGCAGCCAGGCTTAAAACAAAAACAGAAACTCTCGCCTGCGGATGTTTACGTATCTTGGTTAACGTCACATCATGTGACTTGGGGTTTGGAGCTGATGGGTGCAAAAACCATGGTGGTAAATAGCTTGCTGTGTGGAGAAGCTGTGTTTGGAAGCTGGGACTTTGCACCTTACACTAGGGGCTTTCCATCTCCTTTTATGGCTGCCAGCCACCTCATAATCAGGAGGTGAGGCTGCCCTTCTGGTGGGAGTTGCTGCTGAGCCAGGTTCCAGGTGGCCCCTGAGAAAATAGGTGTTTTTGAGTGTTTGAACAGAACTACACACCTAAACCAAGCACCTGGAGTGAGCAGTATCTGGGCCCTCTCAATGTGCATGTGCCTGGTAGAAGCATCTAGAAGGTGTTGGTTCGGGCAATAACCTCCCTTGTAAGGAGAAAGAAAGAGTCAGCGGGAGAGAAGGACAGGTGAAAATGCAGAACTGGCTGGTTCTGAGGTTCTAAAAGGTTTAGCGACACCGTTCCCTAGGAGTGTTGTGCCCTTGGAGGAGCGTTGTGCCCGGTCGGTGCAGCTCCTGTTTACCAATGAGCAGGCGTCCTCTGGGGGATCCTGGGCACTGTACAGCTGGCGAATCGGCCCTGTTCTCTGATGTCCTGCTGCTTCCCTCTTGCCACCTCCAGGGGTTATGCTGATGCTGTTGTTTGAATGTGAGGCTTTGGCTGGTGCTGTTTGAGTGTGGCAGTCGCCTGGCCAGCTTTGGGGTCGCATCTCCAGGTCCTCAGTAGGAGGTGACACAGTCACCATGTACATTTGGAGGCTTTGCACCAGGGGCCCACCGAGCTGCAGGCAGCCAGGGAACCTCTCAAATCTTCTCCTGTAAGAATCACGCTCAGTAGATTTTGAGGTAACCAAACACCTAAGAGAGACAACGTGCCAGGAGGAAGTACATGATTTGGCTCAAGGATTCAGAGTTGGTAGTCCAGTCAGCTGGCTGCATCGCTTCTGGGTGTGTGGTGACACAGAACAGCACAGTGGGAAGCACGTAGTGGGACAGAGCCACTTCCCTCACGATGACAGGAGAGAGAATGTGGAGAAGAGTGTGTGGCAGTGGGCTTCTTTTCCACTTTGGTTTCATCGTGGCCCACCCTATTGGGTGGTACCACTCACACTCAAACTGAGGAGTCCATCCCCCCGCCCCCAGTTTGCTGTCCCACATGCCAAGCATCCCTGGAAAGACCCTCCCAGACACACCCAGAAGTGTCCTTTACTGATTTCTCAGGCAACTTTTTTCTCAATCCATTCAAGTCGACAATCAAGGTGGACCATCACAGGTGGGATGCCAAGCTCTGCCAGGGAACATTAGCGGCGCTTGAGAACATTTTGGGCTTCTGAGACTGGGTTGAGAGGAATGAGGTTTGGCATAGGAGAGGTCGATGAGGAATAAAGAAGCAGTCTCAGTGCTCTGACATTAGATCTTCAACCCCCTTGGACCTGTACTTACCATAGCTTCTAAGCCAATGAGTGGGCACTGGTCACCAAAGTGGAAAGACTACGTTAAGTTAGATCTATTGATTCAGAAACATTTATTAATAGCAGGGAGCATTTATATAGCACTTACTGTTTTCTAAACACTCTTCTAAATGCTTGACATTTGCCTGCTTGTTTAATCCTCAAATAGACCATGCCCACTTTCCATGTGGAGAAACCAAGTCATAGGTGGAATAATTTCCCCAGTGTCACCAAGCCACCAGTGGGTAGCAGAGCCAGGGTTTATATTCAGGCCATCTCTTTTCAGAGTCAAAAAGGAAGGAAGGAAGGAAGGAAGGAAGGAAGGAAGGAAGGAAGGAAGGAAGGAAGAAAAGAAAGAAGGAAGGAAGGAAGGGAGGGAGGGAGGAAAGAAGAAAGGAAAGAAGGAAGGAAGGAAGGAAGGAGCAAGTGAGACAACCAGAGAGAAAAAAAGAAAGAAAGAGAGAGAGAAAGAAAGAAAGAAAGAAAGAAAGCAAGAAAGCAAGAAAGCAAGAAAGCAAGAAAGCAAGAAAGAAAGAAAGAAAGAAAGAAAGAAAGAAAGAAAGAAAGAAAAAGAATCTGCTGTGACTCCTGGGTTGGTTTTCTACAACTGTGAGCTAATATAAACCTCTTTCCTTATAAGTCACTCAGCCTTGGGTATTTTGTCATAGAAACGATGGACTGAGATACTATCTCACAAAGAGAAAACAGGACCTCTTCAGCTCTGGTACTTTACTGATTATAAATTCTTCTGCACATCCAGTTTGGGGTCCCAGAAGGCCTTTGCAGTTATGAAGGGGTGAAATGGGAGAAAGGGTAAGAAGCAGAGAGGGGTCAGGGAAGGTATGGACAGCTGGCCTTTGTGTACATTCCTCTTCCTCCACCCCAGCTGCCTGACCGTGAAGCCCTGGAGGATGGTCTGCATGCAGCTCCCCTGAGAGTCATCACTGTTCTTTCGAGAGCAGATTTTCCACTGGTGGATTTCGGGTTGAGTCTGAGTCTAGCAGAGCCACTTGGAGGCAGATTCAGCAGTCAGACGGGAAGGAAGAGCAACCTCCCACAGCCCGTGTTGTGGTTGCTCTCAAGTCCCTGCATTCACAGGAGAGGTAAGGCTGGCCTGGAATCTCAAAGTGCAGGGAGTAGATGGTGGCCAGACCAGCTCCTTGTGTCCATGGCGGCTGTGTCTTCTGTCTGTGAGAACCTGGGACCAGCACAGCATAGCTGTGCACACAGCAGCCCGGGTGGTTAACACTTCCAGATAGAGACTGTGAGCTTGTGGTCAGAAGCTTGAGGTTCCAGATGAGTTTGGCGTCCTGTTACACCTAGGTGTGACATCCTCCTCTGCTCGTCCTCTGTCCCCAGGCAGCCATGGCCCTGGAGGGTGAGCACAGCCAGGTAAGAGGACTCTAAACCCACCCAGCCAGGTTCTCAGGACTGTCCAGCGGGCAGCCTGAAGGACCCACTCGGTCTTGGGGTTGGTTCCTTGAGAGGAGAGACTGGGTCTGCAGCCTGGAGCAGACACGTTAGTCAAGGGGGCTGGACAGTCAGCGGGTGCCTTGAGACAGTGACCAGTCAGGGGTGAGGATGTTCTGACAGCTTCTAGAAAAATCATGGTGCGGTGGTGCTGAAAGAGAAGAGTTTTCACTAATTCCGGTCACTGTGGTGGTGGTGATGGTGAGGGAAGACCTTGACCTCAGTTGACCTGGGATTTTGACCAAGAACCAGAGACACTCTGGGGAGGGACCCACAGCCCTTTTTGGAGGAATGTTGCGTGTTCCCTTGTGATTGGCACATTTGCAGGAATCCTGCGAGGTGGAGTTTCCGCTTGCTCGCAACCCTTCCATAATTAGTTATCTTAACCTCTGTCTCCCTAAATAAAAGGTCAGCTTCGTGAGAGTGGAGAGGGCCTGGGGCAGGCCCATGGTGAGCACTCAGGAACCATTAGGTGCAGGAATAAATAAATCAAGTGGACAGAAGAGCTGGAGAGATCTTCAGTGACCTGGAATGCCGTGGGAATGGCTCCGCACTATTTAAAATTGCTCCCCCCATCGACCCTGAACCCATGATTCCCTTTTCCGTGTTTTATCCCTTTCTGACGCTCTCTGTCGCTGGCTTGTTCTATCTATCGTGTCTGCTCTCCCAGCCCACTCCTGTCTCCGACTGGAACACACGTGCCTTGAACGCAAAGAGTTTTTCTTCTGTTTCTGCTCACTGACAAGTCCTAAATACTTAGACTTTCAAAAAAAAATTTTTTTTTAATTTTTTCACAGCCCTGATGATCCAACCCAGGGCCTCACACGTGCCAGGCAAGTGCCCGGTCGCTGAGCTGCACCCCAGCCCTCCAAATACCTGGACACAGTGCCTGATATGTGCTCCACAAACACTTGTCAAATGAATGGGGGGATGAAAGTGCTGGGTAGGGGATGCCACCTGTCCCTGGAGTCCCTCGGTGCTGGTGTCCAGGGAGAGGGGAAGATCTGCTTCCCCTGACCAGGGCCCGAATAGTCTGACCGCCTGCCTGGGCCCGCATGGTGCTCCGAGCTTCCTTGGTATTGAAGCCGGGTTGCCCGAACACCTCACCGCAGCTCAGAGACGCCCTCCGGAATCCCCTGGCAGCGCCCTGAGCACAGGTGCGGGCCCTGGAGGTGGACAGGTAGTGAGTGGAGCCGTTCCCAGCCCAGGGTTTTGGAGCCTGTGGTCAGACTGCATTCCCGTTCCCGCCCTGTGGGCCGGGAGAGCTGGAGGGATGCCTGGTTGAGCAACAGAGGGCCGAGGTGAAATCCCTGTTTACTCAGACTCTGCTGTTTGGCCTTACAACTGGGGCCGCGCTGACCACCTTTAATCTGTGGTGGTTACAGCAGTCTCCGTACCCCGGCAGTAATAGGACTGGTGCTTCTTGTTACCCTCGGGGTGAAGTGTGAACCCAAGTTCTCAGCCCCGGGAGTGGTGAGTCATGTTTCTAGCTGTGTACCTGATGTTTCTACACAGCCTGCTCCAAACTACTACAGGCCTGGGCTCCATCCCCTGCTTGGGGCCCTGCCCCCTCCCTAGTTCAGAATGTGACATAGGAATGATTCCAACTTCTTGGCCAAAACTATCAAAAACTTTGCTAGTTCTTTCTCTGTCCCATCTTACATGTGGGAAAAGCAGATCGATCTTTTCACAAAACCTGCTTTGAAAAAAATCCCACCACTTCACACCTCACTGCCTCAGAGAGGACTGTGGCACCATCCTGGTGGGCTAGGGTTACCAGGGTTACCTCTTCTCCCCAATTTGTCCTTCAGTGAAGAGTCTGGTCATGCCATGCTTCTGATGATGCCACCCTGGTGGCTCCCCAGATGAGCAGAGTAAAAGCCGAGGAAGCTGTCACAGGGGCCCACCAGACAGTCAGAAATGCTTGGAAAAGAAGAATCTGTGCTGAACACACACTTTTTAAAAAAAATTTTTTAGGTCACTATTCCCTAACAATATAGTATAACAATTTTTTACGCAGAATTGACATTGTATTAGGAACTGGAGGTGAGCTAGAGATGATTTCAAGCACATAGGTTATATGCAAATACTGTGTTGAAGAGAGATGTGAGCGCCTGCAGGTTTTTGTGTCTATCCCAGGACCATTTTGGAATTAATCCTTCACAGACACCACTCGATGGCTCTATGTTTAATGTTCTGTATGTACTATCTGTGGTTTCAAGCATTCACTGGGGATCTTGGGGTGTATCCCCTGGGGACAAGCAGAGACTGCTGTTTTGACTGCTTCTTCCAAGTGGTCATTGTCAGAGTCTAAGGGACCCAGGCAGTCCCTAGACCCAGCTTTGTTTCATTAGAGTAAGATGGAGGTGACCTAGAGAAGTGAGTGAGCCTGCCAGAGTTTGCAGATTGCTGAGCTAATGCCCACGAGACTCATATTATTTTGCTCCAAGTGAGTGATCTATCTGGGGTCCCACTGGAACGAATATTGTGCCTTACCACTGGCAGCAGGTCCTTACTTGGCGCTGATGTGGAAGCCAGTGGTCTGGAACCTCTCATGATGGAGTAAGTTGGTAAGAAGGTGTGAGGTTCTCCGTAGGGTTGAGGTACAGAAAGGTGAGGGGTTCGGCTTGTCAGGAGCAGCTTGTGTGGAGGATAGGGTGTTTGGAAGAAGGAAAGAAAGAAGCTTTTCATCTATTCCCAGTGCTAAAAAAAATAGCACTGGGAATAGATGAAAAGGTGGGCCAGAGCTGTGCATTTACTCTGGGTGTCTCAGGCTTGGGGACCCCAAAGAATCCTTGATGCCTGGCCAAGGAGCAGCCACAGGTGAGCTTCCGAGATGGGGTAGGGATGGTGCAGCTGTGGCTATGAAAGGTGACTGCTGGGCAGACCGAGAAGAGATTCTGAGACACTCCCGAGTTGGGGGAGGTGACAATCATTGAGATTGACGAAGCTGCTTGGTTAGGAGCCTGCCCCTGAGTTTTTGCCCCATGCCGCCCTCCTGAGCCCCCATCAGTCCCGCTGGGGCCCCCCTCTCCCGTCCTTCCCTCCGCTGGCTGGTGACTCACGCAGCTCTTGTGCAACAGCCCGGCGCTCCATCTCCAAGAAGAGCTGTTTTCCTCCATGTCACACACTCTTCTCCTGATTTATGTATTCTCATTCGGGTTAATGCTTTCCACATTTAGGTCTGGAGATTAGCATGTGGCTTATTGTTGCAACCACCAAAACCCCAGTGCCCAGCTTGGTCTGGCACAGAGAAGGCAGCCAGCCAGAAAGCCACACAGACAGGGGACAGCTTGGAGCTTTGCCCCCGAGCCTGTCTGGCCTCAGCTGGCTCAGGCTCGCTGGTCTCTCTGCCTTGAGGTGGATGTCTAGTGGGGAGGCAACCCCATTTCCAGCTTGCTGGGGACTCAGCTCCATGCCAGGGTGCCATGAGGGGCACACCTCTTGCGATGGTGTGAAGAGGTAAGTGCCCCGAGGCTGAGACTCCCCCTGAAGAAGCCTTGTGTCAGGAAGTGACAGGCAGGGGTAGGGTGTAGAAAAATCTATCTCCGTAGTTTTGAAAGCTTATCACATGACCCGGAGTATGTGTGCATGTGTGGTTTTTCTCTTTTTCTGTTTAGAACAATAATATTACCTTTGTTGCTATGGTGCCACGGGGGTGGCATATTGGCGGCCGCCTGGTGCAGGCTGGTGTCTGGTGTCCATAGTGACTATCAGAAGGCAGCTGTGAGACTTGCCTTCATTTTCTTCCCTGAAGTGAGGAGCTGGCAGGGGATCGTTCGGTGGTGGTGATGTCTGCCTCCAAGGGACCGCTGGGACGTCAGAAATAGGACCCTGAAGCTGGGCTTTAGGGTAGGCAGGCGCATCCCTTGCTTCTTTCCAAAGTTCGATTACAATCTAAATCCACAAAGCACCAGGTACCTAGGACTTCCTGTTAGACACCCCAGACGACTAGGAAAGGTACATTCTGCTTAGCCTGTTTTTCAGTCCCTTTTTTTGTTGTTGTTCCAGGGACTCGAACTCACAACCTTGTGCCTGCTGGCACAAGGAAAGATTTGCTCTAAGCGGAGGAAGGGATTCCTGTAGCCGTGGCACCCTGGCGTGTGCCCCAATGGGTGCTGAGATGGGGAGTCCATGGGGAGAAGTATTCAGATTGTATTGTAAACTTTTGGTTGTTCCTGGACATAAAATAGGATCGCACCTTGGTGAACCCACTATCAGCTGAAAATATCATTATGCCAAATTACATTTATTGTATGTGGCCTACCAAGCATTCTGGCTGAGCAGCTCAGCACACCCTCGTGCCAGTTTCCCTTGTGACTGCGGGGTAACCGGGAGCTGGGTCTTCCTTCTGCTGCTGCGGGGCACTAGATAGAGGACCGTACTGCCTGTCACTTAGTCTAGAAAAATATCAGAATTCAAAGTTCCAAGTATGGTTTGTTCGAAATGCATATCCGCGCTCACACCATGGTCATGCCGTAAGTCACTGGGCAGGTCAGCCTAAGCCAGGACTTGTCTGAGTCTTTTTTGTTCATTTGGTACTTAACGAAACAGCAGTCTATGCCCAGGCTTGAGATGTGAAAGTTCCCACAGGACCTGGGTGAAAAGTTGGCCTCCCTTCCTCAGCCCCTTGTCTTCCCCAGAGACAAACATCTTACCACTTTCTTGTGGGTGCTTCCAGAATAGAATGTATTTTGGAGTTTAGTCAGTAAAGTCCTCCTGTGTAATGCCTTCCTGCCTCGCTTAACCAGTGGTGTAGAGGTTGCTTCTAGTCTTTGCCTCTGACTGTTGCTGCTGTGGGTACCCACATGACGGTGGGGCATCTGAGGCTGAGTCCCTGAACCGAAGACTCTGTGTAATCCTGGTGGACTGGCCTGATTGCCTCCCACAAGATGGGTTTAGTGTACGCTCCCTCCAGCAGCGGGCAGGATTGGCTGTTTTTCCACAGCCTTATCAATTTAGTGTGTCCAGCTGTTAAAACCGTGGCTGGGAAAAGTCTGCATTTGCTCTCTGTGGAGCTCGCTTACCGTGGTCTCCCCCACACTGGTGTTCTCCCCTAGGGCAGGAGTGAGTGGGTCTTGCCTGGGTCCCCAGGACACTCGGGATCCTCATCCCTTCGTGTCCTTCTGTGTTCTTGGCTGTGCCCTTGAAGGCTTGTGGGTTGTTTGACACACTCTGAGGTCTCAAGGTTGGCCTCCTTTTTGACATCTGCATTTTTTCCTGCTGATAAACAACACTGCTGTGTTTCCTGCATGTGGCTCCCCTTATCTCTCCCTGCTTCCTCCTTTCCAAACTCTGTCTGCTCACCCAGCCCTTGCACTGTCCTGTCTCTCGTTTTATAGTTGCCCACTGTGTTTCTTCTGCTTCTTACACGCAGAGGGGCAGCTTTTCAGTGAACAGCCAGATGCCGCTAGATGCCACACCCCAACGTGTGGCTTAGGACCCACTCTCGAGAGTGAACTCAAGGTGGAACTGGGTGTGATGCCAGCGTGTCTCTTCCCCTGAGATATTCTGATTAGGGGCTGCAGGTGAGCTGGAGCTGGGAATGCCTGCAGAGACGCCCCAAGTCGGCATAGTCCAGTAACATTTTCCATATAGATGGAAACATTTTGCACTCCTGCTACTCAACACAGAGGCCCAGGGAGCACTTGGGACGTGGCTACAGTGACTGGGTCTTTGAATTAATTTTTAGTTAAACAGCTGTATGTGCCTGGTCTCTATCGCTAGGCACAGTTTTACACTGTGCTCTTTTAGGATGAAAGTAAGAGGAAAAGAGCCTCAGAAACAGAATGTCTGGCCTGGGTTTCTCTGAGCCAAGATACAACCTTGGTTCCTCCTTAGGGTATCCAAGCTATGTGACCTGCCTCATTTGGGAACTCATGTTTTTCCCCTACTGAAAACATAATTAGGATGAGGCTGCCAGGCCCAAGCAGGATCCCACATTCCAACTTGGAACGTAGGAATCCCTTGAGGAACTTTGACGTCCTCTGGTATATACACGGTAGGCCCTGAGCTCAGCATTGCAGACACAGTGACCAAGCAGAGCATTCAGTGCTAATTTGCAATACCCGAGTTAAAATCAAATACATGACCTAATTATAAATCATAGTAAGTCCTCGAATACCTAGAAATTTACCTTGTAGGGTTAGAGACAGCAGGAGAGGCATGCTAGCCGCCTGCTGCTGCTGAAACAAAGGCCACAGTCTCAGTGTCTAAAGCAACAGAGTTCCAGAGATCTGAAGTCTGAAATAAATCTTCTGAGGCTAAACAGTCAAAGGCCTGGCTGATTCTGCGGGCTCGGGAAAATGCTGTTCCTCGCCTTTTCCATCTTTGGGCTCAAGGGCTCACGGACCACCACCATGCTGCCTTTTCTTCCTTCTCATACTGGCTTCTCCTCACTCACGTGCTAGGGATCCAACTCAGGCGTCTTAGTCCTCCTGCTTTTTTTTGTCATGGAGACATAATATTCCAGTTCCAGAAGGCACAGCAGTGGAGGAGGGAGATACACCCCTCTGGGTGGCACCCCCCAGAGACTCGCCTCTTCTGACCCAAGCCCACCACCTGGCGGTGCACTCAGTTGCCCACCTCAGCAGTGGGGTCCACCGTTGGGTACAGTGCCCCTGTGATCCAGACATCTTGCACACATGAGAATTTTGGGGACACCTGACACCTAAACCCCAGCCCTTTCTGTTTTTCATGACAGGATCTCACAAAGTTGGTCATGCTGGGCTTGAACTTGTGACCCTCCTACCTCAGCTTCCTGAGTGGGCGGGATTACATATACCTACCACCTTTGACCTTCTTGTCTTCCTCTTAGAAGCATCCTTGTGATTGCATTTAGGACCCACCTGGTAATACGGCATAACTCCCCTTATCAGAATCCCTAGTTTAATGCATCTCATGAAAGTCCTTTTTGCCATATAAGGGAACACTTGTCGGTTCTGGGGATTAAGATGTGAATATGTTTGGGGGTGCTTTTTTTTCAGCCCATCACAGACGGTACTTTTCTAGATTTGAAGAAGATCAAGTTTATGCAAGAGAAAGTTACTAACCACATTGGTTACTCCCCGATTCTGGGGTAGTGGACCTGGGCGGAAGTTGAGCACTATGTTGAAGGACTGATATTTTAAAACAGTGGGTCCCCAGTTTGCTGAGAATCAGAATCACCTAGGAAACATGGGAACCTTGGAAAGACCCTAGACTGTCTTTCTTCAGTGAGCCTGGACCTGTGTGTCTTTGTTACCTCTCTGGGTGATTCTGAGCCTCAGTGAAGTTTGAGAACTGTTGCTTGTAAGTGTGCTCTCAGGGACGATCTGTGGACCTGCATGTGGGAAGCCAGTAAGTGTGAAAACCAGGCTGCAGACAGGAAGTGCTGGGAGGATCCGAGGAGGGGCCAGTGTCTGCAGAGGAGCTGCCATCCAGCCACACCTGAAGGCCAGAGGAGGTGTGGCTTCCCCAAGAGAGAAGTAGGGTAAGTGTTCGAAGTGGAGAGAAAGGTCTTCGCAGCAGCACCGAGGTAAGCGTGCCACCTTTGGGGACATGGAGGCCAGCTGGGACCAGGAGGCCTAGAGACAGGGGATTGACCTGACAAGATGAATAATACCAGGAGTCATCTGCTAGTGTTTGTGCAGGGGACTAGAGAGCAGGAGTAGTGTCCTGTATGCAGCACCCTGGGGTGGGGTGAAAGGAGGCCCACAGTGGGTGGCAGGAACTGTCAGAAAACAGTTGATGGTTGTGAGAGATTTGAGAGGAAATGCAAGCAGGACATGGGTCTAACAATCCACTAATACACAAGGAGTGGAGTGGGTCAGGCAGCGTGCTCCTCGGGCGCAGCTCAAGGAACTGGAATGCAGTGGTGAGTAAGATCAAGCTCCCAGTTCTCCTAAATATGCTTTGGGGTGGGGTGGCATAGCGTGGCGGAGTTAGGCAACACGCAATCAACACAAATAAATAAGAGCATTAGCTGGTGCTAAGTGCTCTGCAGAGTTCACAGGCCCTTGGGATTGGGAGAGTGGGTGGCTTCTCTAAAGCCAGTGCTTAGCAAAGGCCTCTCTGAGCAAGTAACATTTAAGCAGATGTCTGGATGCCAGGGAGGAACTGAACTTGGGAAGAGATAAGGGACAGCATTCCAGGCAGAGATGGTAGCAAGTAAAAGTGCGTAAGGCAGCATTGAACTTGCCATGTGTAAGGAATAACTGGGGCGGCATGGTCCACAAGGACTTTCGCACACATGAAAATGTCCCGTATGTGCACGATCCAACATGTGGCCTCTGGCATCTCGTAGCTATTGGTCCTTTGCTTTGGGGCAAGTAAAATGGAAAAAAATTGACAAGTTTGCCTTCTACTTGAGTTTGAATTAATTTTAACTTCTCATAGTTGCATGTGCCTCACATCTCCTGTCAGCTAGCACTCAGCACTTCATTGCTGAATTGGGGTAAATAGTCTGGATACTTTTTTCCTAGGCAGAGTACAGTCATTGGACGATTTTGGCTGGAAAGTTGATATGACCTGACTGGGTCATGTGTTGTTTTTCTTGCTTGTGTTTGCTTGTTCTTTGTTTTGTTGGAGAGTGGAATGGGAAATGGAGTCTCACTGTAATGCCCAAGCTGGCCTTGAACCTTCTGAGCTCAAGCTATTCTCCTGCCTCAGCCTCTCCAAGTAGTTGGACTGCATGTGTGTGTGTACCACTGTCCCGGACTCTCAGAGCAATATTTTGTAAATTTACTCTGGCTACCATGTTGAGAATGAATTGTAGGGAATGAAAACTAGAACCAAGAGATTATCGTAATAGTACAGAAGGATGTAGATAGTGCCTTTGGGCTGGGGTGGAATTAGGCACAGGCATCCCGAGAAATGATTGTTTTAAAAAATGAAAAACAAGCCCACAGGGTAACTATAATTGCTAGGTGGCTTGACCTGTGCTTCTCAAACTCGAATCTACAAATGAATCTCCTGAGGATTTGTCACAGCGCAGGCTGCATTTCTGACCAGCTCCCAAGCAGTGCTGCTGGACCCTGGGCCCCACTCTGAGTAGTCCGATTCGCAGCGCTTGTTCACTGACGCAGAGGAAGAACCCACTTCCTAGCACGGTGTCTAGGATGCTCCTTGTTTGCTCAGTCACTTGCATTTAGGGCACAGTAGCAAGTGTTGGAGGTCTGTCGGGATCTGTGGCTACCCTTTCAATATTAGAACTGCCGAGGGGAACTTGGGATTGTTGAGGGATGGACCTTAGGGACTCTACTTTTTGAAAGTTTCCCTGGTGATTCTGATGTTCACTAGCCTGAGAAGCACTGGTTTAAAATGCTAGGTCAAAGGCACAGCCATGGGAGGAGGTGGCCAAGATGGGGCGGAGCAAGGCTTGTGTCTGGCCTGTGAGCTCTTGCCTATATCAACAAGTTGAGTGACTTGAAGTCAGCGTACCAAGGCCATTCAGCTGCTCAGTCTTGTGTAGTCCCACCTAAGAAATGCGGTGTCACTTAGCAGAAGCAGTTTGCCCACCAGGTGCCTTCTGAAGCCCCGCATAGTCTGGGATGGCCCCAGAAACACAGGCTGAGCTTCTTGGGACATCTGGTTTACCATGCACATGAGCTCATGAAGGAAAGGAGCACTAGACCTGGAGAGGGGGGTGTTCAGATGGTTCTGCCAGTCCCAGGTCCCTTAGAAAATTTCAAAGAAGGCTGTCCAGGGGGCAGGGTCCCTGGAACATGCAGTCTAATCAGGGGCAAGGCTAGAACAGTAAGAATGTTGAAAAACTTTCAAGGTCAGTTTATAAGATCAGCTTGTATCTTATTCAGTTGCCAAAACTCATGAAGTCAAGGGCTAACACGCTGCAAGAGATGCGGGGGAGTGTCTGGAGGAGTGGGCCCTGACCAGCGCGGAGGAGTTATGGTAAGTCTGCCAGCCTTTGGTTTGAAATGGTAATAGCTCAAGTCAAAATGGCTCAGTAACGAAGAAAGAAATGCATGGCATAACTGGGCATGGTGGCACACACCTGCAGTCCCAACAGCTGGCAAGGCTGAGGCAGGGCCAGCCCGGGCAATTCAGTGACTGCATAGGAACCTGCCTCAAAATAAAATGTACAAAAAAGCCCAGGGTGGTAGCTCAAGGCAAAGACCCTGTGTTCATTGCCTAGTACTGCAAAACACACACACACACACACACACACACACACACACACGAAATGAAACAGAATGAAAGGAAATGAAAGAAAAAACAGACTAGCGTGAGCAAAGGCATCTATTGACCCTCATAAGTGAAAATCCATAGATATGTCTGTGTATGCTGGGCTTCTAGAGATGTGGTTGGTAGCCTCATAAGTGGCCCCGGTGACTCTTGCCTCCTGCATGCTAGGCACATCCCAGGCCCCAGCAGGTCCTTTGCGTAATGCCTTCCTCTCCAGTGTAGGCAGGAGCTGGTGATTTGTTTGTAACCACAGAAGAGATGAGATGTCACCTTTGAGATGGATTATAAAATGGCCCTTGTGCCAGGTTGGGTGGCGCATGCCTCTCTAGTCTCAGCTACTTAAGAGGCTGAGGAAGGAGAACTACCTAAGCCCGGGAACTCTAGACCAGTCTGGGACATATAGAGACCCATTTCAAACCCACCCCCCAATTTTTTTTTTGAGCTGGGCATAATACTGTACTGTATGCGTGTAGTTCTAGTTACTCTGGCAGCTGACACAGAAAGATCACTTGAGCTCAAAAGTGGGCAACACAGTGAGGTCTCTATCTCAAAAAAAAATCAAAAAGAATATGTCTTGTTTCTTCTCCCTTGCTTTCTTGCCTGCTGGTTCTGAGGGAAACTAGCCATCAGGTTGTGAGCTGTCCTAGGGAGACTCTCATGTGGCAAGAAACTAATGCTTCAGTGAGGACCTGAAGGCTGTGGGAAGCCACCTGAATGGGCTTGGAAGCATATTCTCCTCCCATGGAGCCTTAAGGGGCTGCAGCCCTGGCTGCCATCTTGAATACAGTCTTTTGAGAGACCTGAGTGAGGATCTAGGTCTGAGGAAGCTGCCTGGACACTTGGTCCCAGAAACTGAGATGGAAACAACTTGTTAAGCCACTAGGGTTTGAGCTAATTTGTTATAGAGCCATAAATGACTGACGGAAGATGGCATCATTGGAGGTCTCATTTCTTGGCTTTTAGTTTAGAAATGTATTTAGAAAGATTCTAAACGCTATCAGTAATTTGGAAGCAAGGAAGGAAGGGAAGGAGAGGAAGAAAAGAGAAGATGAAAAGAGAAAGAAAGGACTAAAGAAAACAGGAAACTCACTTGGCACATTGCAAATGGAGCCCGAGGTGGCATGGTTAGGAGCAGGGTCACCTTGAATTCTCCCTCCTCGAACCGAGAAAGAAGCAAGAGTGCCACCCAAAGGGAAGTCAGAGCTGGTTTATTCCAGAGGAAGGAAAATGGTGACTGGTGAGCTACGAAGACAGTGGAATCCTTGAGGTTCACTTCAGTCAGGTGCCCTCACTTTGTCCCCTGGGGTAAGAGACAGAGCCTGACACCAAGTCCAGGGAGCCCGAGAGGAAACTGAGTAGTGGAGCTCACAGGTTTGGGGTGTGTTAGGTGGCTGAGAGTGTAACTAGGTGGCCTAAGCAAAGGAATCTAAGGAGTGGCACTCTGGGGACCAGAGCCCAGACAGAAGAGCATTGCTTCTGGTGCGGTGTTCGTAGGGTGACTAATCTCACAAGGCCGTGGAGATTCAGGGTCCTGTTCACATTGAAGTGTTGTGGGCAGGCGTCTTTGCAGTGCTCTAAGTAGAATGCCTGATCCACTGTATTGGTGTCTCTCCTAACCCCTCCAGATACACTGTGATGGGAGGGGATTTAGAAGCACACCTCCCCGGGATTCCAGCTAATCAAGAGGCTGGTGCAGGCCGATCAAGAGTTTAAGACCAGCCCGGACAACTTAGCAGGACTTTGTTTCAAAATAAAAATTAAGTAAAGGTCTGGGGATGTAATTTGGTGGCAGCGCACTTGCCTAGTATATGCCAGACCCTGGGTTCAACCCCAGTACTGCAACAGTGACAACAACCACCAGAAAGCTCATCCATTCACGGCTCCCTTCTAGTCTCTAGTACAGGGGTAGGAAGCTGGGTTCTGCCACAAGCAGGGGAAAGGGCGTGGAAAGATGGCTTAGCACCAGGCCCACCTTTAAGCGTCTCACTGGAGAGAGAGAAGTTTGCACTGGCCCCGCCCTCTTGGATGGCAGCCAGCTGCGGGCAAAGCTAGGGACCTCAGCGCTGCTGGTGGATGCCCGGCAGAGCCGCGTGGAACCTGTTTGGGAGCTCCCGTTCCAGAGGAACGCGTGGAGCTCTGCACTGGCCTAGTGGAGCAAGGCTGTTTGGTAAACAAGGGCAGGGTTGGGTGGGTGTGTCCCCTCCTCCCTCCACGCTTACTGATGATTCATAGGGTGCACTCCCAGAAGCAGATCATCCAAGCCTTGTTTCACAACAGGAGGAAGAGACAGGGCTTGGAGACCAGGGGCTTGGAACTGGTTAGGGGGTGGTGGACATTAGGCTCCCACCTCTGGCCTCCACACTCTGCCTGTCAGTTAACTGGTTTTGATTATCTGTGTCCAGCAGGAGATGAGTGTCTGACGGACTCTTGTGCCACCTGCTATCCCTGTCATGCCTACTACAAGGTATAATCCCGCCTTATTCTCTTCTGCTGCCATCTGGG
>PVJX010035718.1:0-18031 GCA_004027295.1 Dolichotis patagonum | reverse complement strand
TTTATTGTTGATATGTTATCTTTCTGCTGTTGTATCTTTACCTTTCCATTCTGTTTAATTGTCTGCCTTGCTTAGTGTTTTTTTCCTATGTGTATCTAGAATGGTTTTTCAATATTCTTTGTAGGGTTGGTTTGGTGATCATGAAGTTTTTCAGCTGTTCTTTGTCATGGAAGTATCTTATTTCTCCATCCATTTTGAAGGACAGTTTTGCAGGGTGCATCAGTATGCGTTGGAAGTGGTTTTCCTTTAGGATCCATAATACTTCACTCCATGCTCTTCTTGACTTCATTGTTTGTGATGAGAAGTCTGCTGTGATTCTGATAGATTTTCCTTTATAGGTGATCTTTCTTTTCTCTCTAACAGCTTTTAGTATCCTGTTCTTATGTTGAATTTCTGGGATGGTGATTATTATATGATTGGGTGTAGTTCTATTTTGGTTATAGCTATTTGGAGTTCTATATGCTTCACTAATCCATATGTCAGTTTCCATTCTCATGTTTGGGTAGTTTTCAGCTGTTACATCTGTAAATAGCATCTTGATATCATTTGGGCTGCCCCCTTCTTTTTCATTTATCCTTATTAATCTTATGTTATTTTTCTTTGCATCATCTTGCAGCTGTTGAATTGTTATTTCCTGATTCTTTGTTACTTTTAAAAGATCTTTCCTTTCCTGTTCACTACCTGGAATCTTATCTTCGAGGTCTGAAATTCTATCTTCACTTTCATTGAGGCAGTTTTGACAGCTTTCAATAGTTTTTTATTTCCTGTATATATCTTTGAATCTGCTTCATGTATTCTTTGTTTCTTATAGTGTTTATTCAGGGATTCTATCTGTTTGCTTTGTTCCTCTAATTTTTTAGCTGTGTCTTCACTAGATGTCTTAACTATTTCTTTGACTACTTTTCTCATTTCTTCTTTTACCTGGGCAATTATTTCTGATTTGAATTTCTCCATAGCTTCCCCTAGTTGCTTCTTTATTTCAGTTATCATTTCAGTCATTTCTGGTGTATGGCTTCTATTTTCTTCTATGTACATGGCTCCTAGGTTCTCTTGGGATGGGATGGAGATTTGAGATTACTTTTTCATCTTTCCTTTTGTCATTTTCCTATATTTCCTTGCTTTGAGTGGTATTCCAAAGCTTCCTCTGGGTGTGTGGTGAATCATCTCCTGCACCCTCAGCTCCTGGAAAATGTAAATTATTTTATGGTGAATTTTGTGTTCAATTTAGCCAAGAAATTTAGAAATATTATTAACTCTATTACCCAAGAAGGAATTTAAAGTGTGATAAGGTAGCTACAATAATATAGTCAATAAATTTAGACCTAATATTTAAATCTATTGAGGCCTATGTCAATTTCTGATAATTAGTTTTAAGATAAAATAGAATAGAGACTAAAATATGAAGAAGATATTTCAGTCACTGGAAAACATATTATGTATATTAATTTATATTTTAAAATGTATTATAATTTTAAATTATTTAGAAAAGCAGCCAGGTTCATTATCTGTGGATGTTTCATAATATAAGAGATTGAAGTATTCAAATAATTATTGTATTCTAAAGACAAATTGGTACATATTATTCAAATTTGTCCTGTTTTATTTTAATGAAATAAAACTCAAGCAGTCTATGGACACATTGAATTACAGATTTCTTTTAAAAATATCACCTAAATAATCATCTAATTATAATTTTAGTACTATTCTTACAAAATAAATTCCTCCCAGATCAATATTTATTTTTTAATCAAACTTTGAGTATTAGTAATATGTTGGTCCAAATCTATCATGTCAAACTATTGTCATACATGTGCTGTCTTTTCTCTTGCCCTGGAAGCCTGTCAAAATGCAAATTATTTTCTCTGACCAAAAATACAGCAGGAACACAGCCTGCCTCCTTTTTACACAAAACCACCAACAGATTTGTTAACAGCTGTTCTTGAGGTCTGTGCACGTAATGGAAACTTCAGAAGCTTGCCGAGCCCACTGTTCCTCTGTCTGCAGAACAGGAATCATTTAACAGTAGGTGACATTTTTGGCAATGTTAATTAAAGGACCTGTTTTAGGAAAATTACACCCTGTGTAACACATATTAAAAGAGAGAAGGGAAAGGTAACAGGCATGGCTATTGAATTTAAACCAGACCAGAGAATGAGCATAGTTGGGAGCTTGACAATTTGGCTGTGGTTCCCAAGGTCATATTAAGAGAAAAATAATCACTATGTTTCTACATGATTAAAGAGATGAATGCATCAATAAGGTACATAAAAATAACTTTCCTTCATTATTTACCTAATTGAGACTGGAAAAGAATATAAATGGTTATACAACATGAAAAACTTGAAGTCATCATTTAAATTGGATAGATAAATCACCCTTCCAAGGTTACTGGTGTTTGGTTTACAGGCGAATAAAAGATTGAAAACTTGAAGTGACTTGGACTTAAATTATTCTATGTACATATGATTTGATTGGGTTTTTTGGGCCATAATAGAATTTTACACAGTGGAGCCATGGATTAATGGGGCTTTCAAATCATATATTTCTTATACAATCTGTATACTAATTTTTCTTTTCCCTTTGGTATTAAAAGCAAAGGAAAAAAATTAGAAAATTTGATTTATAAAAGAAGTTAGAGCAAGAGTAAAAATAAAAAGGATATATATATATATATATGGAAGTTAAATTATCATTATTTGCAGATGACATAATCTTCTACATAAAAAAATCCAAAAATTTTACCATAAACTCCTAGAACTAATAAAAAAAATTCAGCAATGAATCAGGATCCAAAATCCATACATGAAAAAAACATAATTCTTGCATATCATAATAAATTTACTAGAAAGAAATTAGAAAAAATAATATTCATAATACCAGTGAAAATTACTTAGGAATTAACCTGACAAGGAAAACTACAATACTCTGAGAAATGAGATTCAAGTGGATATAAAAATATAGAAAAGTATTCCTGTTCCTGAATAGGCAGGAGGAATGTAGTCAAAATGGCCACATATCTTAAATTTATATGCAGATTTAAGGCAAGCCCAATCAAAATAACAACAGAATTCTTCATGGAACTGAAGAAAGGACACTAAAATTCATCCAAAGCAGGAAGAGTCCCAGATAGCAAAAGCAATCCTGCGTATTAACTGTAAGAGCAAAGTGAGAGGTATCACAATTCTGGATTTGAAGTTGTGTTTCAGTCCTACAGTATTAAAAGCAGTATGGTACTCGCACAACAACAAACACTTGAATTAATAGAAAAGAATACGTGGTGCATAAACAAGCCCAAGCACATTAACTATTTGACATTTTTCAAAGGTGTCAAAATATGCACTTGGATAAAAGATAGCCTGTTTAATAAATGGTACTGGGAAAGCTAGATATCCACATGTGTAATATTAAACCTAGATCTATATCTATCATCATGTACTAAACTAAAGATAAAATGGATCAAAGATCTGAATTGGAAGATAGAAACACTTAATTTGCTGGAAGATAAAATAGTTAAAACTCTCCATATAAGAGTAGGTGAGGATTTTCTAAACAAGATTCCAGTAGTATAGGAAATGATATCAAGAATCAACAAATGGGATCATACCAAATTAAAACAACTCACAGAGTTCATTCTGCAGAGGCAACTTGAAGAATGGGAAAAAATTTTTCAAGTACTATTCAAACACAGGATTAATAGCCAGAATATTTAAAGAATTTAAGAAAATTAAACACTCAAAATAAAAGGCTTAATCACAAATAGGTAAGTGAAATGAATAGACACTTGTTGGAAAAAGTACACATGACCAATAACTATAAGAGGAAATGTTCAGCATCACTGGCCATTACATAAATGCAAATTAAAATAACACTGAGATTTCATTTTATCCCAGAAAGAATGGTTATCATCAAGAAATCAAAGAGCACATGTTGGAGAAGCTGCAGGGATAAAGGAACTATTCTGCTTTGCTGGGAGGAATGTAAATAAAGCAATGCTATGGAAGTAAGTATGGAGATTCCTCAAAAAGCTAAAACTAGAAATTCCATATGGTTTAGCTAGTCTTCTTCTGGGTATCATCACAAGAGTTATATACATCATATCATCCTGAAACATGCATACCCATGATTATAATGACCAAATTCCCAATAGCTATATTTTGAAAGGAGTCTATATATTCATCAAGAGATCAATTGATAAAGAAAATGTGATATGTATATATAATGGGGTATTACTGCACAATACAGAAGGATAAAGTTGAGTCATTTGTAAGTAAACAGAAGTATGTTGAGACCATAAGGTTAAGTGAAATAAATCACACAGATTATATATCACATGATTTCTCTTACATAAGAAACTCAAAATATAAAAAAGGACCAAATAAAAGATAATAGGAAGTAGAGTGATAGATCTTTCTCATATTTAAAGAGGATCAAGATATAGTCGGCAGGGCATGGCATAGGTTGGGGAAAGAAAAATGTATTTAAATGTATTATGTGCAAGTAGCAGCTTCCCACAAGATACATAATCATTACATGATGCAAACATACTCATAACAGGAAAATATGTGGCATTCTGACATTTACATGTTATTACTCTTTAGAAATAAAACAATAAATTTCTCTCACAGTCACTGATTCTACCATTAACTATTACCTGTTATTCCACTCTGAAATTATATTGTCATTGATTATTTTGACATATTTGTATAATGTATGTAAATGAAGTAATGTTATATGTACACATTTGGGAATTCAAATATTACCTTTTAAAGTGCGACTGCATTAATCAAATTTTCATTGTTGTGTTAAAACAACTGCAAAGAGAAAATACTGTTCAGTTGACAATTTTTTTGATAGTTTTATATATCATTTCAAAGTTAACCATTGTCCATCATCCAAAATCAACCATGTGATAGTGACTTTGTGCATGTAGTTCCATTGATCATTTGATATTTTCCAATGTCTCCTTACTTACACTGTAATTGTATTTCAGTTTTCAAAATTTTATTAGTTTTACAGCATTGAATGATCTAGTCCACAAAATATAGTATATGGCTAGTTAACATCTTAGTTATTTCACAAAAGTGTTACATATTTTTCATTACTTTTGCTTTTAGAGATGTTCCATAGCTTTAGTTATATTTGTAGTTATCTGATATATTTATACTATTACAAATAGCAATGTTGCTAACATTTCTGACCTCTCCAATTTGTCCTTATATTTTTCTCCTTGATTGTTCTTACAAAATATTACTTCCTTGTATTATGACTTTAAAATTTTAATTTTAAAATTCATGAACTTAGGCCAGGAATTTAACTCAGCAGCTTAGGCACATGCTTAGCCCTTGATCTCCAGTATGAAATAAATAAATAAAATACAATTCATGACCTTTATGCTACATTTTTTTATATTAGATTTTTATGTTGTTTATAACCTCTTGATATATTTATATTTATGGAGTGTGATCATTTTTCAGATTCTTTTCATGTTTATTTAAATTTGCTTTAGCTGCATCTCTCATTTTTTTCAGTACAATATTTTTATAATATTTAGTGTTTTTATATTCATTGTTATTTCTTTATTAGCTAACAGTTTATTTGAAATTTGATTTGCAGAGAAGTTACCAAGTGTTTATGTTCTCGTGGACAAGAAAAGTGTATAATTGAGAAAAAAACTTTGATACAGAGTTTGCAGCCTTCAAACTCACTTTGCACACCTGCCACACGTTCGTTGTACACACATTCTGACTTTAGAGATGGACGTACACACTTAATTTTGCAGGTAGATCAAGACTCTACACATCCCTCACATTTATTTCTGGGCAGCATCTACTTCATCTTCTCACTGAACAGTTGCCTCTTCTCTATTACCATTTTCCTTCTCTTCATATGTTCTCATCTCACTTTTCCTGTTTTTCTTGTATTCTGTTAAATTTAAGTTTAAAAATCCATTTTGATATTATTATCATTTAAATAGCATCCAAATGGAAGAATAAACTCTTGCATGTTAACTTCTGTGTTCAACTGGAAACCTGTATTGGGCTTCAGGAATACATCAAGATACTGTCTGCCCTTTTCAGTGATCCGTATTTACTTATTACTTTCTCTTCTTTTAAAGAAGCATCACCTATTCAGATTCTTTTTTTTCTGACTTGCTAATGTGCTCTGTTTTCCACATTTCTTAGAATTTTATTTAAAGAGAAAAAAACCAAGACAAAATAGAATAAAGCATAGTAACAATACAGAATTCCAAGGAAAAAAGGAAAAGAATGAAAACAAAAACCCACTAAGAAATCATTACTTGATAAATTACATACTGACATCGTGGAAATAGTTGTTCAAATCACAAAGTTAAAACATACAAAGTAGACATTCTAACAGTGAAGCTGTTAACAGTTCTGCTCCACGATCTGACAAAAACAGCAATATGGTCATCCATCTTACCCACTCAAATATACACGCAATTATATCAAAAGGGTAAAATTAAACACAACAAAGCAGAACAAAGTGGATCACAAGAAATCAATGTAAGAGACATAAATTTCAAAACTAGACAATCGGAGATATTCACTCTCTATCATATTGACTCTTGTTTTCTTCCAAATAGTTGTCCAGATTGTCACATACAGGGAATTCACATGAAACGACCTAGTATGGAATTGATCTGAGCAGGACGAGGAGGGCATTTCAGGTCTTCAAGACCAGACAATAGGGAAGCCAAGAATGGCTGTCATAGTGTCTCTCATTCTCTTCAAAACAGCTGTCCATACCTTATGTAAGTTGAACTTAAACAAAACAAATCAGGCTAAAAGCACTCTGAACAAAGAATGATAGCGTTGCTGGAATTCACATCATGACATTATGGAATCAGCACTGGGTACTATAGTGTCTCTTTCTTCAAAGCAGTTGTTAATTTGATCACACATTATATAATTGGTTCTCATAAGCTGTTTATAAGCTCTACACATGCATGAGTCTCTACATGTATATCTATCCTTTCTGTATTAGAGGGAAAAATAAAATAAAGCAAGACAAAACAAAACAATTCCTAGAAAAACATGAAGCAAAAAGGTCATATAAAACCACAATACAAGGTGATCTACAATGGTTACTATAATATCTCAGCAGTATATAAGGGCCTGGGGATTTAGCTCAGCGGCATAAGTGCCTGCCTTGTTTTTCACATTTTTGTATTTGCTTTTTGTCCAACCAACATTCCTCAGTGTACTCAAACTCATTTTTCTTTGATTGCAGATGGGTCATAAATGACATGATTCCTTTTAGTATTTGGACATTACAGCTAGAAAAGTGATTAATTTTTGGCTTTCAATTTATTTCCTATGGAGATAGGGCACAATTAACTATCTACAAAATGTAAGTGAAGTGTTTGTTAAGTTGAATTTAATGTCATGGAAGAGATATTTCCAACTTTTAAGAAACCATATGGATTTTCTTATTTTTAAAACATTTTTAATTGATCACTGGAATGGTTTATCCCCCACTTCATCCAGAAAAAACACATTGCAAGAAACATAGTAGGTCTGATCATAATTTAAAACTCTTTAACTTCTGAAAAGTTAATATAATTTTTGATAATTGATGGATAGGTATTGGAAGTTAATAAAATGAAGAGTTTCAGAGGTCAGATGTGCAGTGCAGCAACACTCATGGCTACAAAAGGAGAGTGTCCTAAAAGATACTCACATTGTGTTTCATTATGTTTCCAAGTATGCTCTAAAAACAAAAATTGTTTTAAAAGCCACAATAAAAAAGCATACAAAATAATGCACTTCAAGTTCACTTAAGAAATGTATTCTTATCATTCCTATTTCCTATTTGCTTTTAAATTGAGATATTACCACTATTTCTTATGCATCTGTTAAAAAGAACAGTACACATGCTTTGGAGGTTAGACTTTGATTATTCAATCACAATATATTTGAATTTTAAAAGGAAATTGCAAAGAGGTCTTAGGGAGGCAAAATGATGATATGTTAATTGAAAATTGCTTTTCAAGCTGAATGCAATGGTGCACTCCTGTAATTCCAAAAATTTGGAGGCTGACGTAGGAGGATTGACATGAGTTCAAGGCCAATCTGGGCTACAAAGTGAAGACAAGACTTCATTGAACTACACAGCAAGACTCTACCTCAAAAAAGGAGAACAAAAAGAAGGAGGAGGGGGAGGAGGAGGAGGGAAAGGAGGAGGAAGAGAGGGAGGAAGAGGGGGAGGAGGGGGAAGAGAAGGAGAAGGAGGGGAAGGGGAAGAAAGAGAAGAGGAAGAGGAACAAGAAGAGGGAGAAGGAGAAGGAGGAAAGGAAGAGGAAGAAGAAGAAGAAGAGGGAGAAGGAGAAAGGGAAGGAGAAGAAGACAAAAGAAAACAAAAATAAAATTACTTATCAGGAATATCACTGGTTCAATCTATTTAGTGTTATATAGTACTGAAATGAGATAAGAAAGACTCAATATTTTGTGATTTATTATCTAACCAAGATTTGAGAGTATTGTGATGAAATGCATTATGAAATAGTTTATATTATATATGTATAATTATATTGAAAACCTTTATGAATTATATTTATATATTATAATATGATTTTAATTTGCCAATGAGTTATTGTGATTAAGATAAATAAAGATTATCTGAAAACTGTTAGCATAAGTGTTGGGAAATAATAATTACATTTAACAGTTGATGAGCCATTTAACTACAATGCAAAATCTGTGCTAAACATTTTGCATGTGAAATCTTATCTAGTTTTTTTTAAATAGGTGCTTTAGCATCGCCATTTTTCATATGAGAGTTGGGATTTAGATCTGCTAAAGAGTTCATCTAAGATCAAAGAACAAATAGACATAACATTTAGAAATTTAATTTAGTTTGGTGTGTTCTGGGAACACAGATTTACTGACTCAGGTGAGTTTTCATAATAGGTACAGATTACTTTTCTCAGAGTATAAATGTTTATTTTATAAATGTATCAACAACCATACTATTACAACTATAATTTTTATCTTGAATTTTTAGAATCCATAGGCTTAAGTAATATAGTCTTCTAAATATAGAACTTGAAGTTGCTTTCAAATCACAGAGGAGTCTGAACCTAAGAGGCTGAAAATTATTAGGTCAAACCCTCAAGAATAAAATTTATTTTTATGAAGTGAACCATGTGTTAAGAGTGGAGTTTGAGTACTTATTCCCAGGGGTTTGTTTCCATGTAAAGGATATAGCACTGAGTTAATAGTCCAAAAAATTAGTTTTCCTCGGTGTTTAAATAACGGACTATTATTTTTTCATTTTGTTCTTTAGCTATATTTTTAAAGGCTGAGCCTCTTACAGAAATAAGATGTAAGTGAGATTTAGTGATTAATTCATTCGTTCTTGCCCTTATTTCTTTTTTTCCTTTGCTCTTCACTGCCCAAGATCCAATACAATTCTTTTTCACTACCAACACATATCGGTACTTTTCATTATATAATATCCCACTTTCAATCTTTTGATACTTACATGCTCATGGCATTGAGACTAAGAATGATTGTTAAACCAAATCACTCCTGGACAATAAACTAGGAAAACCAGTTGAATTATTAGTCTGTTTCTGCTACAGGGTATTACAAAGTGATTTCTCTGTGGAGATTTCCAAGATCTGAAATAGAGAAACAGAGAATTGTAGACTTTCAGATGATGCAGTTTTAACTCAATAAAAGTGAAATGCAACTGTTTCAAAGCTAATAAGGTATACTATGGTAGCCAATGTTGATTTCCTTTTGTCTTAGTTCAAAATCCTATATTACTTTGTTTTGCTTCAATTAATTTTATTCTGTTTTGTTTTGTTTTGTTTGATTTTATTATGTCTGATGGAATAGTCAGTTATTTTGAACATAACAAGAGGTACTATGGTAGTCATTGCTGATTTCCTATTATCTTGTTTTTAAGTCTGGTACCATGTTCACAGTTCTGTTTTAATTGACTCTATTCTGTTTTATTTGATTTGATTTTATTCTCTTCAAAATAACAAAGTTAAATGCTTGGTTTGACTGTACTAACTGAAGTTTTAAAATTCTAAGAATAAGAGCAAGTGAACCCAGTCTGGGAAGCAGCACCATGAGTGCACCCTTGCTGGAGAGGAATGACCAGACTCCAGCCTCTACCCATGAGTCAGTGCCATTCGCAGACTGGGGGTAGAGAGAACAAAGAACACATCAGCAAGCAAGCAAACCCAGTCTGAGAAGCAGTGCCATGATCATCTCCCTGCTGGACTGCAACATCCAGACCCAAAAACCTTCCAATGTGTGGGCTGGCAAACAAGAAGTAGCATATATCCCCCTCCCCTTTAAGTGACAACTTTATCAGAGGAAACACAGGCTGTGATGATAGCTATGGAGGTGAAACGCAATTGGATGCCTGTGGTGCTTTGATGTTTCACTAACTTTGCAGGTCTAGGACCATTGGTCTGATTATGGGTTCAGAGGACAGTGGTAGGCAGTGTGACATTTAGTTGGAATCTCCTTCTGAGGTTTGCAGGCATCGCTGATTCCCTATGATCTTGTTTTGGAAATCCTATATTATTTGCATTGTTTTGTTGGGTTGAGTTTTATTCTCCTTCATTTTATTTGATTATGTGAATTTTGATTGCAGGAGCAGCTATTTCAAAGATAACAAGATGTAGCAATTTTGGATTTATTATAGGCTTATTTTGAAGTCCTTTGTTGCATTCATGGTTTTGTTTGCATTGTTTCTATTCTATTCTGTTCTGTTTAATTTTTACTATGTCTGGAATTATCTGCAGCTATTTTGAAGATGTCAAAAGGCATTATGGAAACTATTGTTGATTTTGTAATATTTTTAGGCCTGTACTTCTTACACTGGTTTGTTTTGATTGGTTGTATTATGTTTTTATCCTCTTTAAATTTTTTTCTTTCAAAATGTTAAGGAATAATAGTTTCAAAATACATTTTCTCTTAAAATTTAGTTATATGTTTCCTCTCAATTATTTCTATCATTTATTCTCTATCTTCTGTTGATATAATTTTGATTATTGAACAATTTATCCTCTTTTTGAAAACATGTTTTGGAATAAACTAAAGTTGTAGGAATGTATAAGTGTTTGTGAGTTGGAACTGAAACACTAGCAAAAATTTTACATAATTTGCAAAAGGAAGTGGGCTCTGAAATTGGGGTCTACAACTCTGAGTTTTATGAGTTACTAGTGGATGTTTTTGGGAAACTACCTGTTTGAGAAAGGGATGCACATCGGGAAAGTGATAATATACACCTCTTTCTGTCACTTAAGGGGTTCTTCTGTAAGCCGAAGGATCCTTCATAGTTAACATTTTTTACACCAGGGGCTGTGGAACTTTTGAAACCACTGCATGAGCAGTCAGCTTGATGGCTGCTTTGGGGATGGCATGGTATGTTAATTTTGGGGAAGGCCACTTACTTTTGCTGAACAAAATACCTAGAATGAAACAGATCTTTGATATCTCATACAAGGCCTATATTCTGAAACAGGAGTTGAATAGCACAATTTAATGTCTACCACAGTATTTACAGTGCATATTTGAAGACACTAAATGTATATGTATCTATCTATATGTCTTATATTCTGAATGAGAATATAAGCTATAACATTCTTCTCCAAGCCCTCATGCATATTCTCTGATGCAAATAGCATTTAGTCTTTCTCCAATAATTGCCAACTCCTAACAGATTCAGCATTGCTGAAAGATCAAAGTCCAAAATCTCAGATGAGATTTAAGGCAAACTCTTAGCTACAACCTCTGTGCAAATGAAAAAAAAAGTTAAATGCAGTATTCAATGGCACAAGATAGACATTGCTATTTGAAAAGTTACAAATAGGGGGGTACAAAGTAATGGGACCAAAGAAAGTTCAAACTTCAGTAGGGCAAATATTAAATCCCACAGTTTCACTTTCAGGATTCCTGGCAATGTGCAGTGAGTTATAAACCCCAAAAGCCTTGGGTAATTTGCCCTTTCAGCTTTGCCAGTAGTTTTATCTGCCAGTGCTTCTCTCTCTGACCAGCTCTGCTCCCTCTTTGCACTTTTACTCAATGATTTGTGGTTGTGGTTTTTTTCTCTAAACTTCTGAGATCTCCTCTACACGTTTGGCTTCACATTCACAGCTTTACATAATGCCCTTTCAGAAGCAAACTTCCAGGCCTCCAAGGTTCTCTTTTGAAATCTGGATGGAAGTCTTCCTGACCTCACAATTCTTGCATTCTGCATGCACCTAAAAACTAGTACCATGTTGATGATGCCAAGGTCTGCTGCCTGTTACACCAATAGCTAAGCTTCTTACTCCTTGGATTGTAGCCATCTAGCACCTATTAACCAAATCCCAACCAAAAGATGCCATAAGCTGGTGCCATTCTTTATTATGGTGCTCTAAGGCTTTCTTCTCAAAGTAAAATCAACTCTGCAACCCTGAGGCTGCAAATAATGGAGTCTTGTTGCTTCATGAGATGCCTTCAACCTATCATTTCTATTCTCCTGTTCCTTTTTAGCACTCAACATATCCTCTGCTCTATCTTTGCAGCACACAGCCTTACTTGAGTATCCTTTCTGGCCAATCTCAAAACATTTGAAATCATTCCTCTTGGCTCTTTGGTCATGATTTTCAACATAAACTTTGATAAAAGCCTCCAACAGTAATAATACCACCATCTCACCATTATACTGCCTTGAAATTTCTTCTGGAAGATTTATTCATCAGGAGATTCCACATGGCTAGCTAAAAGAGGATTCACATTAGAACTTCTCAGAGAAAAATCAATGAAAAACACATGTAATTGGAAGACAGGGAGGGACACTCATCCTGATATAAAAATCAATCTGAAATGAGAGATTTGCAGATCAAACAAAGCATAGACAGAGGACTGGGTTTACTGACAGTGGCATTGGAACAGGAACTTCCATTCCTATGAAGTTCCTCCCCCAAATAAAGACTGGAATGTCATGGCAAACTCAATCCACACAGGACAGACCTTTAATATAGGGTCTCTTGCCTCTTTTGATTGCCTGCGAATAGAGGACACTGCAGCATGGCAACAAATCTTGCTGTTACACAGAGGGGTAAGTGACTGCTCCACCCCTGAAGTGTTGCCAATTTGGTTTTCTTCATTTTTCCTTCTTTTGTTTTTCTTTCTATGTTGAGCTAACAGCTAACTGGAATCACTAGCAAAAACAAAGTTAGAAACGAACCATGACATTGAGGACTGAAACTGTAATACCAAAACCGCTCCTACCCTACTTGCACAAAAGCGAGGCTTGGACAATCTTGGGGCAGTCTGGAAAAGTTCTGGGAATTATTACTTCCCTGCCTTGTAGCAAGTATTCAGCAGCATTAACACTCTTGGGTGAGGAAGTCAGTATTCCCTTCATCCTGCAACAGCAGCAAAACAGCATAGGGGTGAAAGAACAAGGAGTGGGAACCAAGTATCTCCCCTCACCTCTGTGAGCAGTGGTACAAATGCCTTTGGGCCAGGAAGTCAGCAGTCCCTTCAACTTGCAGTCACTAGTGAGGACAATGAAGGCAATGTAAGAGGAGCCAATGATGTAAAATGGAGCAGGTTGTGCAAGGTTTGGGAGGGGCCAACTGCACATGGCACTGGGAGCAGCTTAAGGCTTTTTCTATCTGAGGGCTCCACAGTAAACTGAAGAGCAATGCAGAGACAAACAGAGTAAGGAGATGTGAGCAGGCCATCCTGAAAGCTACTGGCTAAAGATTGTCCAAGATCCAACATCCAGAGGCTAAGCCCAACCCCATATCCAGCACTATTCTTACCACAGGAATGTTGGGGGCTCTGATTTGGACACTATCAAAGAACAGTGGACACTCTTTTTATTGTAAATATCATTTTCCTTTTATTCACTTGATGGTTTTTTTGTTTTTTATGACTTTTTTTCCTCATTTTTATATTTTTATTTATTCTACTCATCTTCTTTCTCTCTAAATGGCATCTAAATAATAATGTAGCTAGAACATAAAGTAATTTGCCAGACAGGTTGAAAGCAGTTCTAAGAGAAAAAATTAACATAGAAACTAATACCCCTCCAGGAACACAAAACAAGTTCAAATAAACAAGCCAATGTTGAATTTCAAAATTCTAGAAGAAGAAAAAGTCAAACGAAAAGTTCATACAAGGGAAGAGATTATATAGACAGGAGCAAAAATTAATGCAATTGAGACTAAGAAAACAATACATAAAATGATTTGAAGACTTGGTTCATTGAAAAAGTAAATGAAATTGGTAAAACCTTAGCTAACCTTTCCAAAAGTAAAGACTTAAATTCATGCAATTAAGACTGAAAAGGTAAATCACAACAGATCCTGCAGAAATCCAGAAGATCATAAGTACCAATTTTGAGAACATTTATTCTAATAAAATGGAAAACACAAATGATATGAACAGATTCCTAGATACATATGAACTATAAAGCTGAATTGAGAAGATATAAAAATTCTAAATAACCAAACATCAGATGATGAAATTGAAAATGTAATTAAATTCCACCAACAAAGAAAACACCAGGTCCATAATGATACACAGCTGAGTTCTATAAGAAATTTAGAGAGGACTTAAATGCATTACTTCTCAAACTCTTTAATGAAATACAAATGGAAGCAATACTCCAACACTCATCCTGGAAGCAAGTATTACCATGTTACTAAAAGCAGAGAAGGATCCAACCAAAAATGACAACTATATACCAATCTCCCTAAAGAGCACAGATGAAATAATCTTCACTAAGATCCTTACAAACAGAATGCATTATCAGCAAGATTATACATTGTGACTAACCGGAATTCATCCAAGGGATGTTGAGGACTTGGTCTAGCCCCCCCAGTCTCCCAAAATGAGTTATGGCAAGGACTTTAAAAAAAGAGAAAAATTGTACTTTGTGAGGGGAGTCAAAAAAGGCCAATTTCTCTGGGAGTAGGGACAAGCACTTGGCTGGATCACTGGATCTGTTGGGTTCACACATTTAGGGGATGCAAGAAGAAGAAGACACTCCAGAGGCAAAAGCTCATGAAACTGCCTGGGAGCTTGAGAAACAAAGGCAGCAAGTATTGCCAATTAAGAGAACTGTTTGATCTCTGGGGCTCACAGTTTATTGCTGTGCAGTCGGGAGTGTCAGTAGCCTGCATCATTGGCTGCCTCAGCTATGTTGTTCTTTTGACTTTAGAATACTATAAATATGAATTTTTTGACACAACCAGAGTCCCTTCATGTTCAGCAATTTAACCCTTACATAACCTGGTCTCCAACTCAAGGATGCATGCATGGTTCAGCATATGCAAATAAATAAATATGATACATCATATCAATAGAACAAAGGACAAAATTCACATGATCATCTAAATAGATGCAGAAAAAGCATTTGATAAAGTCCAATATCCATTTATGATAAAAACCCTAAAGAAAAATTGAAATAGACAGCTTTTATCTTAACCTTACAAAAGCCATCTATGAAAAATCAATAGTAAACATTATATTAAAAGATCAAAACCTGAAAGCTTTCACTCTAAAATTAGTAACAAGTTGAGGATATCCATTATAACTTCTCCTACTCAATATAGTTCTGGAAACACTTGCCAGAGCAATTAGACATGAGAAAGCAATTAAAGGAATAAAGATGTGACAGGAATACTATAATTATTATTTGAAGCTAACATGATACTTTATATGGAAGACTCCAAAACTTCCACCAAAAGAATTCTAGATTTAATAGCCAAATTCAGTAGAGTACATGGATACAGAGTCAAGACTCAAAAATCTACAGCTTTCCTGTATACAAATTACAAACACTGGAAGAGAAGTTAGGGAAACCATATTCTTCACAATAGCATCAAAAATAAAACTTTTAGGAGTAAATCTAGAAAAGGAAGTAAAAGATCTCTACATTGAAAATTACAGTGCTCTGAAAAAGAAGATCAAAAAGTATATCAGAAAATGGAAAGGTATTCCTTGCTCTTGGGTAGGAAGAACCAACAGTAAAAATGTGCATAATCTCTAAATTGTTATACAGAGTTAATGCAGTCCCAATCAAAATACAATTAGCGTACCTCACAAACTAGAGAAAACATTCCTAAAATTAATTTGGAAGCAGAGGAGACCTAGAGCAGCAAAGGAAATTCTGGGCACCAAAGGCAACGTAGGAGGCATCACAATCCTTGACTTAAAATTATTCTATAAAATTACTGTGATTAAAAAATAGCATGGTACTGACAACAAAACAGACCTAAGGGATCAGTAGAACAGGTTACAAGAGTCAAAAATGACTCCAAATTCACTCAGATATCTGATCTTTGACAAAAGAACCAAACACCTTCACCAGAAGGATAGCCTCTAATAAATAGTGCTGGAAAAACTGGCTTTTGCCATACTAAACTAAAAGTAGACCTATGTTTATCACCATGCAATAAACTAAAATCAAAATGAATCAAAGATCTAAACATTAAAAGAGAAACATTGAGAGTTCTGGAGGATAGACTAGGTAGAACTCTGGAAGATACAGTTAAAAACAAAGACTTTATGAATAAAACTCCAATTACACAGGAACTACTACAAAGATTAAAAAACTGGAATTTCATCTTTAAAAAGCTTTTGTACAGCAAAAGAAATCAAAAGTGTACAATCAGCCCACATAGTGGGAAAAATTTTATGCCAGCTCTTCTTCAGACAAAGGACTAATAGCTAGAATATGTAAAAATCTGAAAAAAATTAGACCCCCTAAATTTAAAGACCCTGTTAAAAAATGGGCATCTGAGATGAATAGACACTTTTCAAGAGAAGTACAAGCGACAAATAAAATTTTCAACATCATTATAATTCAAGAAATGCAATTTAAAATATTCTTGACTGCAATATATGAATTTGTGGAGAGACAAATTTCAGTCTACAGAACCAATCCATCCAAAAACCTAAATTTTCTCCACTAAAACAATTTAAAGATTTTGTCAATATAAGAATTGGGAGGCATTGAAATGGAGCTATAAAACTTTACTGCACAGAAGAAGGAACAAAAGAATTTAGTGACATGAAAGTGGACAATAGTTTCTCAAGAGAAGCAGAAAAATAGGTGATGAGGCAGAGAATGAACAGATAACCTTACGTAACTGTGCAAGAAAAGTGAAAGTAGAAGATTTTAGGCAAAATAGTAGTCTGTGGCCAGGAGTTTAGCTTAGTGGCGTAAGTGCCTGCTTGGCAAATGTGAGGTCATGAGTTTATCCCTAACACACACACACACACACACACACACACACACACACACACACAATAGTAGTCTGTGACACAGAATATGAAAACAGTAACAAGAACCTGAAACTTAGAGGTAAAAAATTGGAAATTATCTAGGCTCAGATGCATGTTAACTGAGGTCAAGACTCATGCCTAGAGGGCTAAAAACACCCTGATACCAATTGAATGATTTTTTTGAGAGAGATTATGATCTTGACTTCCTCCCTCTCAGAATCAAGTTTTCTAAATTGCTATTGAAATGAAGGTTAAACAGACCTTGATGAGCAGAGAGATGGGAGAATTAAAGCAAATAGTTGAAACAGTTCTATGACTTTATAGGGTGAGTTGCAGAGGGAAGATGTCTGAAACAAAAGACTATCTCAGTGCCATGTAGTTCCAGTATTTGAGAGGCTGAGATTGGTAGATTCTTTGAATCTCAGAGTTCACAACTAAGCAGTGCAATTTACCTTTGCTACCAATATTAAATCTCTTTTACTAACTTTTATGGGTTTGTGACAAACTGTTGTTTATTTTTAATGTATTTTTCAGTACTGTCCTTCAAAATATCTTTTATGATAAACACATTTTAAAAACTAGGATTGTGATCAGCAGAATATGTGCAAGATCTTTACACCAAAAATAAAATATTAACAGAAAGTTTAAAATAAATGGGAGAAAAACATGACATTTATGAATTGGAACAGTAAGTAAGGTTGCAAATATGCCAATTCCCTACATATTTATTCATTTTATGTGTATGTGTAAAATGTCAT